>WEKY01056690.1:20429-40671 GCA_013390045.1 Picathartes gymnocephalus | reverse complement strand
GGGGGTTGTAATGAGATGATCCTGAAGTTCCCCTTCTATCCCAAACCATTCTGAGATTTTGTGAAGAAAAAATAAGGTTTTTGCATTGCAGGAGCTGGCCTGGTTTTGGTGTGGTACACAGTGTCCTAGAGCTGAATATTCCATATTGTCATTTCTGGCCAGATGGGGACCACTGAATAAATGATCCACAAAATTATGGCTTTAGCTCGAGGGCGAGATATGCTGTGACACCACTGAGCGGTGCCTACTGGGTGGGCACACAATTCACTACAATTATTTAGAAGAGAGCAGGTATTTTCTTCAAGGAAAAAAAAAGATACCACCTTATTCAGAAAGAGTTAAGAAGTTCCTCTGCTTAAGAAATTTAAATCCCTTCACAGCTGTCAAAAGTAAAAAAAAAAAATAGTGGGGGGAAAGGGAGGAAAAAATTACTGGTAGGTAGGTTCCTTCTCCTTGGAGTGACTGAGACCCAAGAGAATGGCTAACACCAGAGCTGCAGAGAGTTTCTTCTTCAAGTCCAACAAAATCCCTTCAAAACAGGAGAGTGGATACACAATTCTTACAATCCAGTTATTCAAGTTATTAGAAATGCCTCTGCTCAAATGAAGGTGCAAACGAGACCGTATGCCAAAGTCAATACTATTGGTTTATTTGACAGTAAATATGAGAGAGAGAGAGAGAGAGAGAGAGAGAGAAAGAAAATAGGAGGAGGGGCGAGGCAGAAAGAGAGTGATAGAGACAGAACAAGGAAAATATCACTACTCCGTGGACCCCAGCAATGCTCCGTTGATCCTCTCCAGCCGGCATTCTTGGTGGTGAAGGTCCCCCCCAAAAGCACAGAATCCGATGGGTTAATTAATATATGCTCAGGCCAGGTAGGAAAACCGAGGCACATCCCTGGGGCAGGGGTGAGGGGAGTTTGTCATTGTCTCTTACAGCAGACTCTGGGTTTGTTGCATCCCGTGCAGTCCTGCGGTGCAAGGCCTCAGGAGTGACTCTGGGGAGAGCTTTGGGGCTCTTTGATGGATTAAGGCCCCCCCTCAGCTGCCTCTCAGGTGAATGTCCCGTGGCTGTGGCCTTCCCAGGGCTGGGGGTTCCATGGCCTGTCTGTGTAAGGGAGGATGGGTTCACTGCCCCTGGGCAGAGGTTACAACACACAGAAACTTCCTCCCCCCACCTTGGCTGTGGGGGAAATCTGTGCAAACCTGCTCCCAGCAAATGGCTCTGTGGGCTACAGCCTCCCCCACCCTGAAGCGAGGCAGAGATGATCCTTAGCATGGTTGCTGGGTTGGGCTCACATTCTTTTCCTTGTTTACTTCTTTGTTCCTTCCTGGGGCTGAAGTGAGTGAAGAATGGGTTTCTCTTTATCGAATCTCAGCAGTTTGACTTACAGTCCAAAGTTCTTCAGGGAGGTTTCTGTGGTTGTAGCTTCTTTATACAATTTTTGCTATAATGAGCAAAACTTTATATCAGTGTTTGTGGCATGAACTATTTCAGTCTCTGACAGCAACTACTACTGCCCTGTATCCTAAATACCTGCATACCCCTTGTCCAATGTACAAACCCTAATTTGGATCATATATTTGCACCAGGAATCTCATTTTGGGTGCAAGAATCTAAATCAAACAAATCCTCTCCCAAAGCCTCAAAACTCATAGAAGTGAAACAAAAAAACCCATTAAACCACAAACAAACAAACAAACAAACAAACAAAAACAAAAAAACCAAAACAAAACAAAAAACCCACAAAACCCACAAAACCCACAACCACAACAACAACAACAACAACAACAACAACAACAATCTCCCGTTTTCTCCTGATTCCCAGCCTGCTCTGTAGCAAGCCCTACAGACAGAAAAAGGTACTTGAGGAAAAGTTCCCTTCCCACTCCCTACCCTCCAGCCCTTTATCTCTGTTTTTTCCATGGTTTGAAAATCAGAATTCCACAGACTATAGAGCACAGAGATCTCATGTGTTGTGCTCAGCTGTGCTGATGCAGATGGAGATGGGGGAGGGTGGATGAGAGGAGAGCTGAGAGTACTTGCCATGAGCAGATGGCAAGGTGGGGGAGGATAGGGGAGAGAGGGGGGAGAGGTCTCTCAGGGGAGTAAATCTAGCTCAGGAAAATGTTCCTTTTCCTCTCTGACCTAGCCAACTGAATTTAGGTGAAGTGCAATTGGTCTCTCACCTGTAAATGATGTGCTTTTGAATGGAAAGGAGAGAGGAGTCAGTCAATCGAGGTGTAATTGAGGGATGACTGATGGAAAGACCTAATGCAGGTGCCTTTGCTGCGTTGCAGTGAAATAATACATGAATGAAGAAACTCCCTCCTTTCCTGATGGCTTGGGGAGAATTTTGAGGACACCCCATCTGCACCTCTAGGGATGCAGCTATAGAGGTTGGGGAGAAGCAGGCTGGCACAGCACCAATCAGGATGGGCAGAGACAGCACAGCACTTCCCCCTTGGCATTCTCTGGTAAAACACCTTCCTGCAAATTTGGATCCTGTATTTGGCCCAGAAAACACCTCTTGCCTGCAAGAGATGGACATCTGCTTGCTTTCCTTTCCAGCTCCACCACATCCTGCCAGGACATCTTGGTTACTGAAGGAAACACTCGGGCACCACCATTGAAGTACCTGTGGGTTGTGTAGCTCCTGAGATTTTGGGTGGATGGGAGGTCCGTCAGTGCCCAAGATTTGCAGCTTTGGGTCCTTGTGAGCCAGAGATCTGCCAGAGCTGGCCCATAGCTGCTCAAACACAGTCTGGGCCAAAAAACAAAAACAAAACACGGTACAGCTTTTTTCCCCAGAGAGGAAGGATCCCTGTTGCATTTTTCCATTCAAGGACAAGGACCTGCTCTTGTCCCAATCCAGTTGTGTGGTTTATTGCTTGCCCAGAGCGTGCTCTGTCATTAGCTGGAAGAGAGGACCAGGCAAAAAGTGTCCTGTTGTGGAGGAGGATGGTCAGTCAGGGACAACAGGCACAGGGACAAGGTGTGCAGCCCTTCCACGGTGCAAACATCCCCATTAATCATCATTACAAAACCCAGGCAGTCATGGGGACCATTAAATGTGACAGAATAAGAGAAGGAAGGGGAGGGAAAGAAGCAAGTCAAGGAATTTCCTTGCTCCAAGGCTTCCAAACATCCTCGGGCTGGACTAAGGCTTTTCTAGTAATACTTGGGGAGTTTGAGGTGATACATGCATTGATCTTCCTGTTTCACCTTCCTGTTTCATTTTTCCTTTTTCTGATCACTGTTTCTAGGAAGATGTGCTCAGGGTGTCCTCTCTGTTCAGGGGATGGCACTGGAAGGTCCACAGTCTGCTATGGAGCACTTCTGAGCTTTCCTTGAAAGCCAGAGGGTCAAACAAGTGTTCCAAACATTTTTGGTTTTGTTGTGGTTTTGTTTGTTTGTTTGTTTGTTTGTTTGTTCTTGTTCCAGGAAAGGGACAAAGAGAGGAACTGTATATGTATTTGAGTATTTCCAACCATCTGCTCCTTACCAGGGACAGTGGTCCAACACACGCCCACCTGCCCAGTACGCCAGGCTTTGTTTTCATTTTCAGGCCTGGGCTATGCATGAGCATCATGGCCTTGCACTGCTTCACCCACCTGCTGACAGTCCTGACTCAGCTGTTTCCATGACAAGCAACAGTGGGATGTTATTGGAGGCTCTTCCTTCCCAAGTCAGTGGGATGCTGACAAAACCAGCTGCAGATGCCACGTCCTGAGATACCTCCCTGCCTCTCTTTCTGTCCTGTGACCTGTCCCACCTCAACCATTAGGGAATTTATTATCATGAAACCTCTATCGTAAACAAACTTGAGGCTTTTTTCATGGAAAGAGGCTCTGTTGAGCTATAGATCCTTTTCTCTGTGAGATGCCTACATGCTGCTGTGACAGGCTCTTTTTTGCAGGTGAGGACACATCTGTAATGAGGCTGAGAGCTTTGGCCGAGGTGAGATTTGTAGTGGAGCTGGGTGATGAACTCCAGTGCATCTCCTAGGGGCCCAAAAGTCACCCTTCCTCCCCTCCATGTACCCCTCATGTTCACCTCTATTGTACCTTTAGACAGATGTAACCAGAGGTGAACTTGAGTTGGTTTTGGGAAGGAATCTGGATCCCGTGTTCAATATTTGGGCTGTAATCAAGGGGCCAGCTCTGACCCCTCTTTTTTCCCATAGTGTATCCATCCTCTCATTGCACCCATCTGCAACAAAGCAAGGACATAAGTCCGCTTCAAACTTGTCTGCTCAAGGTGCTAAAATTCTATACAGGTAATTCTGTACTGAGAATTCTGTACAGACAGCACAGGGCATCCATGAAGGGGACTATTCACATGTAGACCATTTTCCACCACCCAGCAATCTGGATTAAAACAGACTCCAGTGTCTTGGCTCCTCCACTGGATCTACTTCAGGAAAGCCACCTCTGACCTAACTTTGTTTAAAACAAACCTCATCTGGGATTAAAAAAAAAAAAACAGTCCCAAACACACTCATTTCCCCAGCAGCCATTTGCAGACTTTTGCTGCCATTACTGTGACTTTCATGGAATCACAGAATGGTTTGGTTTGGAAGGGATGTTTAAAGATCCTCCAGTTCCAACGCCCCTGCAATGAGCACGGACACCTTTAACTAGTTCAGATTGCTCAGAGCCCCAGCCCATTTGACCTTGAATGTTTTCAGGGATGGGACAGCCACAGCTTCTCTGGGCAAACAGTGCCAGTGCCTCACTACCCTCAGAATGAAAAAATTTCTTCCTCATATCTAGTCTGAATGTGTCCTTTTTCAGTTTAAAAACATTCCCCTTTGTTCTTTAACTGCAGGTCCAATAAAAATTGTCTGCATTTCTTACAAGCCTCCTTATTCCCATGCTCCGTGCTGTGCAAACCCAGACTTCTGGACATCTGCCTGCATTTGCAATTTTAAGGATACCCATAGCGGCAGGGAAAAGAGGACAGCATCCTTTTGAGAAATTCCTAATGGAAAGCACAGCAAGAATGGACTGAAATACAGCCTGGATAAAACTACAGACCACAGGACTGGCGGTTTTAAAATGACACCCAATGGTGTGGAGCAAGACTGCAGCCGAGGTGTTCTGGCAACCAGGCCAGGAATAACCTTAAATGTGCAAACTGTCCTTAAAAGATACCACATTTAACTGGAACACCAAAAGAAATTTAAAAAAACAAGTGAATGCAGGTGTAACTTCTGCCTATGGCTGGTCTGGGACTGCCTATCCCTCCCATCTTCAGAGATTTCCATGATGGTTTTGTAGTGATTACTTTATTTTATTATCAACCAAATATTTAAAAGACCTAGGCATGGACAATGGTCCTCATATTGTCCAATAGGGATAGATAGTCACCCCCTCAAAGTACAAAATAGGGATTCCTGCCCCAGAAAGGCTATAAGCAAGGAGAGAATAAGTAACTGATTGTGCATGATTTACAAAAAAAAAAAAAAAGAAGGCGGGGGGAAGGGGAAGAATGAACCATTAAAAAAACATCAAGAGGGACAATATTTGGGCAGCCTGGTTTAGTAGGTGTCCCTGCCCATGGCAAGGAGGTGAAACCAGGTCTTTAAGGTCCCTTTTAATCAAAACCACTTAGTGACTCTATAAATACTTCCAGTAGGAGCAGTTGTAATACATGAGCCCAGGGAAGAATTTTACATGCATGGTAATGTCAGCATTCAAAGTTGATTTTCCAGATCAGGGAACAAACTGGACTGAGGCTCTGGGGGACACAAGCAGAGGTTAAACCCATAAGGTTACACTTTTGAGTCTGTCTGGGCTTTCATGGGGAGTTCTTTGCGGCCAGCTGGATTCCACAGCCTCCTGTCCAGTGCACAAACTTATCATGGACCAAGTAGAGGTTGTCAGCTTTTGTGGGGCATATTAAGATGCTGAGATAAGTGAATCTTAGAGCTCTTTAAGATTTTGGAGAATTAGACAAATGTTTTCATTCTGAGGCTTTGTGCCTCAGTTTCCCATCTGAGCTGTATTGTGACCAGCTGAAGTAGAATTCTTTTCCTCACTTTTTCTTTCTCACAGAGAAACTCCTGACCTCCTCAGCGAACTCCTTTCGTCCTGCCACAGTTGATGGGAGAGCAGTGACGCTTTCCACTTGGCGCTGCACTTGGCGTGGTTTAGAGCCGGGCGAGGTGCACGTCCTTCTTTTGCGAGTCGACAGCGCCATCGTGTCGTTGTTTTTGGGAGCGCTCGCGGTGCCCAGGAGAAAGCCAAGCGCTTTTCTGTCCCGGCACCCTCAGTGTGGCTGCACTTCGGGTGAGAGCTCCGCTGTGGATCCCAGCTCTTCGAGATCGAAAGAACGTGATGGCCCATAGCGCTGGGAAGGAAGACGAATCGTTTCATTGTTGGCTGTGCAGCTGGTAGGCTGCCAAACAAAAGGAATTCTAGCGTGGCTCCTTTCCTTCTAGGACCTTTTTCTGTGGGACCCGCTGCACCATGCATATGTGATTGTTTTCAATCACAATAAGCCACACGGTCACACTCATTCAGCGGTGTTCTGCCAAGAAATGAAATTCCATAGCATCCTTCATCAGGCACACAATTTAACTTAATTTTTTAAGTTGGCCCTTAGGGCTAACATTTTCTTGTTCTAATCTTGGTCAGGATGCCAGGTGTTTGGCACCGTTTCCACAACACTGATTCTCTTTCTTCCTTCAAATAACAAACAGTCTTGGATACCTTCTGCTATGTTCCAGCCTTCAGCTGTGAATGCTACCATGAACTATGCATTCATAAAGACTTCTCTTCTCCTGGTATAATAATGGGAAAAAAAATTAAGGAAAGCTTATAGAGCTTTTTTTGCTCCACATTCGCTGGTGGCAAGTGATAAAGATTCTTATTCAGTGAATTTTGGTTATTTTTTACTATAGCGTGACTTTATCAGCAATCTTTGTATTAAAAAAAAAATCTTTTACCATCATTGACAAAGCAAAAATATTTTACATTTAAATGTACTTCTTTTGCACTTAATATAGCTGTAGAATTTAAACATTACTATAGCAAGAGATGATATAAAATCCCTTCTATTGCAGCTTCTGTTGATGGTATTCAATGTAACTCGCAAAACAATAGTGAACTGAGCTCTGTGTGGGTAGCTGTTATTGTCCAGTTTAATTTATGGTTTAATAAACAAGAAATACAAAGTTTAGGAAGCTCACAAAGGAAATCCTTGCCACTTCTAAAAATAACTCCCACTTCCTTGTTTCTGCCCTCTGTTTCAATTATTCTTTTTGTTTCACATTGTGGCTTCCAAAAAATAATTGGGATTTGATCCTGTGATTCAATACCTTCCCAGTTTATGAGTTTGCATTTATATTTTCATGCCATTTGCCTCTTAAGCTTTGTACATAAATGTGATGAATCAGATTCTTATTTGCTGCAGACCAGTGTAACTGCTCAAATTCCAGTGGCTCAACAGCAGTTTGCAACAGCAAAGGCTCTGGTCATGAGTTCCAAATATAAACAGCATGTTTCAAATATCATCCATTAATAATCTGAATGCTAAAGCAGGATTTATCTAATCCTCAACAACACTGATTTTTTTATGGGTATATTCTTTTTTTTTTTTTTTTCATTATCCCAAGAGCCATCATTATCTGTAAGAACATCTCTGTCAAGCAGGATTTAGAATATTACTGTTTCCTGAAGGGGTCACTCCTTGACTTCTTGTCATACAGACACAGATATGTACCAGTAGTATTGCCTGTAGGAAGGAAAAACAGTATTTCTTTTGCGAGTTATGGTTATGAACATATATACATTATATGTGCCAACTTAATTTTATTAATGTTTTAGTAGAACTGGTTGTGGCTAACTGGTGTAATGCAGTTGTTAAAATGAAGTATCCAGCTTTTTCTATAGGTAGAAATATTTTCTGTTTTGAATACAGAAAATAGCAATCATTGTGTGACAATTGTGTGCAAACCTGAATTTTCATTGACAATCACTTTACTGTAACTAATGACATGTAAATTTATGCATAGGCTCTGAAGCATATTTGAGATTATTTTTATTCATTGCTACCTTTTTTTTAATCAGCATTACATTACTAGCTGAGTGAACAAAATTAGGAGACCTTTGGAGATTTTCAGAAGAAGAATAAATTAAAAATTACCTTTTGTAGCTTCAGTTTTCCAGCTGATTTTCTTGAAGTGACCCTCACAAAATCACAGAATCACATAATCAACTAGGTTGGAAAAGTCCTTTGAGATCATTGAGTCCAACCTATGACCTAACACCACCTTTCCAACTAGGCCATGCACATCCAGTCTTTTCTTAACCACCTCTAGGGATGGTGACTCCACCACCTCCCTAGGCAGCCCATTCCAATGCCCAATCACTCCTTTTGTCAAGAACTTCTTCCTAATGTCCTCCCAACTGGTGCAGCTTAATACTGTACACAGGTACAGTGTTCTGTGTGACTGTGTCCTGTCAGTGGTTGCTGGGAGAAGAGACTGACCCCTCCCTGGCTACAACCTCCTTTCAGGGAGCTGTAGAGAGTGATGAGGTCTCCCCTGAGCCCCCTTTTCTCCAGGCTAAACAACCCCAGCTCCCTCAGCTGGTTCTCATAGGGCTTGTTCTCCAGGCCCTTCACCAGCCTTGTTGCCTCCTCTGGACGTGTTCAAGCATCTCAAGGTCCTTCCTGAACTGAGGGGCCCAGAACCGGACACAGCACTCAAGGTGTGGCCTCACCAGTGCTGAGTACAGGGGAAGAATGATTTCCCTGCTCCTGCTGGCCACACTTTTCCTGGTCCAGGCCAGGATGCCATTGGCCTTCTTGGCCACCTGGCCACACTGCTGGCTCATGTTCAGCCTGCCATCAATCAGCACCCCCAGGTCCTTTTCTGCCTGGCCACTGTCCAGACACTCTGTCCCCAGCCTGTAGTGCTGCCGGGGGTTGTTGTGGCCCAAGTGCAGGACCCAGCACCTGGTTTTGTTAAACTGTGTATCGTTGGATTCGGTGACCCATCTCTCCAGCCTGTCCAAGTCCCTCTGCAGAGCCCTCCTACCCTCCAGCAGACCAACACTCATACCCAACTTGGTGTCTTCTGCAAATTTGCTAATGGTAGACTCATTGTTCATCAACCATTTACAGTAATTACCTCTGAACACTGTGAACAGGTGAATGGAATTTTAAACTTGTGCTTCACCACAGGAATATCTGTCAGGAAGAGAAATAATAATAGTGTAGAGGGCAGGTATCTTAGACAGGGTCTCCAGACACAATAAAGGAAATGGAAAGGATGTGCTCATTATATATGTGGCACTTTGCATAGATATCTGGGCCAATTTTGCTCTCAGAAAATCATCTAACCAGAAAAGTTTAAAATAAAAAAGGAAGCAATGGTTAACTCAGAGCAGTTTCACAGTCGTCACCAGGCAATCCTGCCAATTCCCAAGACAGAACAAGATAAGAGGATACCAGGAGCAAAATGGGAGTATGGATGCATAACAAGGTGGCTCCTTCTGGACAAAATTGTGGTTTAAGGTGTTTGCAGGACTGAGCTCAGTTACAGTTGTCCATATTGACATAATACCATTTGTTTTCATGGGAATTGTCCTGAGCAGGTAGGAGAGTCTAGGCAGATCTCCTGTAAGTGAATCATGTGATTCCACAGGCTTGTCCTTGGTAAAATCCCACACCTATCAAATGTGGCACAAGGACAAGCTCAGTGCTGAGGAGCTGTAGAGACACAGTTTTCCAACAGAAGAGATTTTTAGCCACTCAGTACCATACATGCATGCATGTCTATTCTTCCTTCATCTCCCACCTCCCTGGGACCATAGATAAGTCTGCACAGAGTACTGCTTTCATGATACAATGAGGACAAAGTCCTGTGCTGCAACAGTTTTCACATGCTGACCCTTTGTGGTGTCTAAATAGGAGAAAGAATGTCTCTACAGGTGAAGTACTGAAGTACTTGATGAGATGCTGTCCCTACTGCATCCAGTGTCCTTGGATTAAAACAGGAGGGAAGAGCTTGCTTTTCCCCTACCCCCTATAGAAAATGCTTAGTAATTGTATCTCGGGTAATCCATTGTGTGATCCACTATAATAGGACATTTCTTGAGAGATGGAAATAAATCCAAATGTACATGGATATGCCTTCTCTTCTGCTTAAATTAGTAAACTCTTTGCTTAACTCCTTAACGATCCAATTTACTAAGTCTTTCATCACACTGAAAAGAATTCTTTCAATTCCAAAGTGGAACAGAAATGACTTGATTATAGTGGTCCCTCCTTTATGATTATATGCCTGTGCTGTTCCAGCCCTTTGTTTTTCAGTTCCATCTCTTGTGCTGCCACGTGCTGAACTCTGCTGAATACAATTAACAGCTGTTGTGCTGCTGGCAATGGGGACATTGCATGCAAACTGCCTCCCAATTAAAAAGAAAAACTTTAAGAAATGTTAAGATTGAAAACCTCTCAGCACCAAAGTTAAGGCATACCATGAAAATGGTATTTCAAGCAATGGCCCACTGCTTGAAAGTAGATCACCTGAACTCTTACGGTAGCTGTTTTCTCTTCAAAAACTATTCCTTACACAGAAGCCTCTGAGCCTTCATCTCTGTTAGAGAGAACAGGACCTCCAAAGGCCAAAGTGTCTGTAAAGAATAAAGAAAGTACATTTGTCACTTGTTAGACATACTGTTATTAATGGCAATTTTTGTGTTAATGGCTCCTTTATTCCAGTAAGATCCTCTTATGGCAAAAGTCTATAAGACATTATGGGGCATTTCTCAGAAGGGTAAGCTTTAATCTTCCATTTTTTATTCCTTGGCACTTACTTCTGAATCCCTGTGCTTTTCTCTGTCTCTAGCCCCAAGACTTGAAGACTGTCAGCTATGAGAGAGCTCAGGATTTGAGGAGGAAGCCTGTGGCTGCCTCACAGAAGAGCCAGAACACAGTGCCCATACAGGAAAGCATGGGAAGAGTCTTGGATGAGTTTTCTTCTCTGTATCCAATGGCTCCTATGGACACTGTCTCTTAGCCTTAATAAGAAGCACTGGGTCTCCACAACGAGCATCTTGTGCTGCTCTTCCACCCAAAGGCCAGACTGCCAGGAACCAGAACAACTCTGGTGTTTGCTACTGTCTGCTATGGAAGAAACTTAGCACAACTCGCTCCTCTGAGATAATCCCACTGTAAGGTCTTATGAGGCTTGGAAGTGGGGCTACAGCTTGTGGTCATCCACTGTCCAGCCAACAGAACAACAACTATGTGAAGAGAATACTATTAGGCTTATCCTTATCCTCTTTCTGCAACATCCAACTACTCTGTAGTAATAACATAGCTGATAAGTGTGAATTCTGCCTGCACTTCAATTTCTTTTCTCCAGCTTCACTAACCTTCCCTATGGCTGGATAATTTTGTATGTTTGCTTTTCAGAACTCAGGCTCATTGCCTATTTATACATGAGCATGTTTGTGCATCTGTGCGTGTGCACATAAAAAACATCTGTGGTCCACAGGACAGAAGGGACATTAACCTGTTCGAGACAGTCCAGAGGAGGCCACCAAGTAGATCAGAGGGATGGAGCACCTCTCCTGTGAGGGAAGACTGAGAGAATTGTGATTGTTCAGCCCAAAGAAGAGAAGGCTTCAGGGTCACCTAATTGTAGTTTTCTAGTACCTCAAGGGAGCTGACAAGAAGGATGGAGAGAGACTATTTACAAGGGCATGGAGTGACAGCACAAGGGGGAATGGCTTCAAACTGACAAAGAGTAGGTTTAGATTAGATATTAGGAGGAAATTTTTTCCTATGAGGGTTGTGAGGAACTGGTACAGGTTACTCATAGAAGCTGTGGATGCCACATCCCTGGAAGTGTTCAAGGCCAGGTTGGATGGGGCTTGGAGCAACCTGATTTAGTGAAGGACGTCCCTGCCTATGGCAGGGGGTATGGAACCAGATGATCTTTCCAACCCAAACCATTCTATGATTCTATGATACATATGCGTATATATGATATAGATGCACATATGTGTGCATTTAGCATATGACTAGGAAGAAGAACATATTTGTACCTTTATATGGTGTTTTTTATTTCTTTGTTCAGCCAGAATGTGATGGCAAGGTATGGCAAATTTTCTCTTAACTTTCTCATCAGAACCTGAGGATGAAACCAGTCTAGCTAACATTTCTACTGCTGTATTCAGGATATCTTTCATGACTGCACTTAAAGGAGAAGCTCAGGATCATATAGATTCAAATCCTGATTCTGCCACTGACTCCTCATAGTGGATTAGAAAAGTTGTGTAATGTAGTTTCTCCACTTTATTTCCTTACAGACCAGGAAACAGAACACCACTGTAAGAATATTAAAAATGCTTTTATTCAAACGTCCTCTACTTCAACCCTGTTTGGGTTGGTACACTTTTTCTAGCTATAACATTTGATCATTTGGAGACCATGCTGAAAAAGCCCCAAAACCAAACAGACAAACAAACAAAACCCCAACACAATATAAAAACTCCACTAGCAGAGGATGGCTGCAACCGTGCCTGCTTGCCCTGCCTGTGCAAACTGCTGTGCCACGCCCCTGTTTGCCTGCTCTGGGTCGCGGCGCTCCCTACAGCCTTCTTTAAAATCTCCGATGGCCAGAGGAAGCCCCTCCCAGCCCCTGAATGGTTAGTGACAGGGAATTGTGATTATTATAGTTTGCTTTCTTTCTCTTCTCTATCTCACCAACTTCTCATCTGCCACAGCTGTCCTTCATATCAATTTATGTAAGAATTTGAGGTGTAGACATATAGATGAAAAGAATTTTGAAAGGCAAGGCACTGAATCTAGCTAATAGGGGTTGGGTTCTTTCTTGTGTGAGTTTAACAAATTAATGTTATCAAATATCACTCTCCTGTTTCAATACATGGATGTAGGATACTGAAGGGAATAACCAGGTCTTATTAGGATATCTGTTGGACTAGTGATATTCCACCACTGTTTCCATGAGCAGCATGTTGGACTGCCATCCTTTTGGATCAACCAAGTCTATACACTCCTAGGCTTCAAAAGGAAAAATTAAACTTTCTTTGATGCAGTGGCTCCTCTCAAGTCATGCAATGCTCAGCTTGGGAGCCACATATATTTTGTTGAGGATTAAAAGGATGTTATACAAAAGATGGCCTTTCAAAAACAGCAAATAACTATCTTTGCCTAGGCAAATATGTAAGAATATAGCACTAGCAATGACTATGTCTTTTAACCCTTATAACTATAGACCAGGGACGAAAGGATTAGCAGAATAACTATTTTCTCCCTCCTAAATATAGAAAAACTATTTCCTCCTTCCTAAATACTACAGACTACTATTCCTACCCATGTGCTCCTCTTCTTTTGCCACCAGACTTAGCTGGTTGCTGCTACTTGCTGTTTCATCTTTATTCAAGTAAGCGTCACTGGATGTGGCACTTAGTGCCATGGTCTAGTTGACAAGATGGTGTTAGGTCATAGATTGGACTTGATGATCTCAAAGGTCTTTTCCAATATAGTTGATTATGTGATTCTGTTTATTAATTTATAATCCGGTTTACCAGCAGACTGAAATGAATAATCTACAGCAGGGTGTTTGTTTCTGTAAAACTTTTTCCCATATAGATTTCTTAGCAAAGAAGAAAACTAAATTTAGTGGTATTTTTCACAAAGTTCTCTGAAAGTCACAAATACCAGCCAAGCATCAGTAATTACAATAGACAGGAACTTGAGGATACTCACTCGGTGTGCTGGATACTGCAGGAAAAGGTGACATTTGGCTGTTTGCACAGTACATTCCTTTGGGAAAATAATTTCAGTAGGTTCATTATATGAGAGGGGAAAAATTCCAAAATACAGAGACCTTCCTACTACCCCACCATTCTGCTCTTATCATACATGCTAAATTACAGAAAACAAACTGAGATACTACACAATGTATTGGGAAGGCACAAACTAGAGCAGACCTTGTGAGAGAAAAGTGTACCATACCAGAGTTCTTTGGACTTCAATGCATCCTTCACCAGTAACTGCTAGTCCAATGAAGCCTTCTTTTGCCCATCCTCAACACAAGCTTTTAAAATCCCAACATTGAATGGTGGAGGCATCACGATTTTGTTCTGAGTCACTCTGTTTGAAACTAAAGAAGCATTCTGTTTGGACCAGAAGTTCACTGAGTGCAGCGACTGAGAGAGACGGACCATGCTGTGCACAAGCAAAGCCAGTTTATTACACTGATCACCAGTACTTATAGTTCCCTAACTTTGTACAAAATTTTCCACTCAGACCCCTTTGCCCTTGTTCCCTTAGCAACATCATCTTTTTGGTTATCAAGTCCTTCGCTGACATCCCCTTGCTCCAGCAGCGTGCTTGTTGATATTCTCTTGTGCCAGAGGGCCAGACATGATGTCTCCACTTCGTGCTCTTGCCTTGAGTTTCTCTCTCCCATGGCTTCTGCGGTACTAGGGCCAGGAGGGCTGTGGAGCCATGCAGTTCAGCTTCTGTACTGTATGATCTTCCACAACTAAGTTCATTGCTTAAGTGAGGCTATTCATCTGCTTCTCATAAATAGTCCTTTAATGTTACCCTCTACCATGTCTTCAGATGTCTTGCTTTGTTTAAATCGAATCTGACACAGGCCAATACTTCCTATAAAGTTTGCCACAGAGGAATAAATACTTCTAAAAAATCAACTTGTAGAGGGGAGAATATTTAGTACTTTCTCAATATTTTCTACAAGTATTTTATAAAATTTAAAAATTCCATCAAATTCTTTGGTGTGGCATCCCCGAATCAATGCGAGAGTAAGATCTTTAAGTCATATTCATGGTTCCCTGACTCCACTCCTCCTCGGATGCTGGATTTTAATGAAGTCATGAAACCAAGTATTAGAATAATGCTAAATCTTGTCTGCTGGTAACAGCCCTTGACAAACTATGGGGATTTACTGTTTTTTTGGGAACATCACATTTCCTGGCTCTGAGATAACAGAGTCATGGATGTTGGAAAAGACATCCAAGATCATTAAATCCAACCTGTGACTGATCTGTACCAGACCAGAGCACTGAGTGTCATGTCCAGTCGTGTCTTGAATACCTCAGGTATGGTGACTTTGCCACCTCCCTATGCAGCCTGTTCCAATGCCTTATAACCTTTTCGGTGAAAAAACTTCCTCCTGATGTGCAACCTGAACATCCCCTTGTGCAGCTTGAGGTTATTTTCTCTTGTCCTGTCGCTGGTTGCCTGGAAGCAGAGCCTGACCCCCACTGGGCTACACTCCTTTTAGGGAGTTGTAGAGAGCGATAAGATACTTTGGTACAGAGCTCTCAGTATTGTTTCAATTCTTCCCAGCAAAATGAAGGTTTGGCTGATCATTTAAAATCCTCTGTAGAACGAATGAGAAAAACAACAGATACCAGCACACTGATGCCACATTCTAGTTTAGTAATCTCCAGCTTGTTGCTCATCCCCTTACACACCTTCCTCACTGGCTATCATCATAAAAAAGGATGCTGTTCACAAAAACTTACTATTGTGCCCTAAAATTTTGAGCAGGATAAAATTTTCAAAATTAATAACCTGAAATTTAAACAAACAAACAAAAAGATGGTAACATGCTAGTTGTAGCTGTCCTGGTACCTTGTATGTTGATAGCTAACACACTTCAACCTAGACTTCAGTGTCATGACTTCTTAATGGTTAATGCTTAGTTTGAAAAAGGAAATAAAAGTCTAGTTTGAATGAAGTTCTTATATTTTTGATTTCAATTCATACTTCCTCAAAAGCAATATAAACATTTAGGAAAGACCATTTAATTACTCAGATTCCGACCTCTCATACCAAATGATGAAAAAAGAAATTGATTGATTGGGAGGGAGAGGGTTTGTAAGAGAAGAAACATCAATACTAATGCCTAAACCCAAGACTTCAGTGATTAGTGAATTTTTTCCAGATGTTTTTATTGTTTGCTAAGCTTCACCAAAAGCTACTGATTAGTTTATTAAGTAAATGTTTCATTAAGGAAACCAACAAAGCACACAAGTTCCAAGTCTTATGTTTGTAAAAATAGACAAACCAGTATTTTTAAATACTGTTTACCAAGTCAGAAGATGCCTACTCTTAACATAGGTTTATAAAGCACTCTCTGGTTCTCTACACGAAAGGATACAGCATTTCTGAAATACTCCTTATTCTTAAAAGAAATAATGCCAAAGATGTTCCACTATTTCCCTTCTTGTAGGCAAATGCATGCAGATGATTAAACAGCAAAACTTTTGTCTTGAAAATAATTTTTAAAATCCCATACACCTTCTCTGCTGCTTTGATCTTTTCTGGAGACAAAATGTAGGTAAAGATTTTGTAGATAAAGCTTTCATGCAAGTCTACAAAAATAATGTATTTCTACCTGTAGAACTAGAATAATTTTGTAGAATATAACTGCTACACTGTAGAGACTTTATGTACCTTGAACGGTAGATATAATTGAAGGGACCATAAAAGATCTTCTTTGCTGCCTAGAAATACTGGCATTCCTGCATGAAGCTTTTTGCAGCTTTACGCAGCAGCAGGCAGCAGTGTTGAGTACATTCCTCATGTGACAGAGACTTGCAGTCTGTGCAGAGATGAACAAGACTGTCTTGTAGCCTTCTAGGGGTTTAGTGATAAATTCCCTAGTGCCAAAGATACTGTCAGAGAACAGAAATCCCAAATGACAAAATAAAGTAGTTTGTAGAGATAAATAGCAATTTAATCATAAATAATACTTTTGAAAAAGAAAAATCAATAATGTATATATAAAAATACTGTATATTTTTTGTATTATAATCAATAGTAGTGTATGTGTATGCCAATACTAAAATAGACCTCATACTAATGGAGTTGTCAGGAAAAGACATGGCACTTGTCAAAGGCAGATAGAGTTTGATATTATAAATCCATTTAAATATAGCATTAGTATTCAGACCATCCTCAGAAAAAGATTTAGCAGGAAGAGCATCCTGAAGTGGAAATGAAACTGATTAGAAGTGCAAAAAAATTTCTGTTTAACAAAGGAGAAAATGTTTTGACTAGTGGTGGAATACATAAAGCAAGACAGAAGGGAATCAGAAGTCAAAAACAAAGTCCAGCTAAGCGTAGAGTAATTGGGAAGCCTTTCATTAATTTCAGCAGAAGTTGGAGTATGCCCTCTGTCAGCTAATCCTGTTTTTTCTTTCATGGCGTAGGAAAAGAGAAGATACTGAATGATATGCAGTTAAATGATATGTGGCATTGGAAGTACAATGTATCTGTTGTACTCCCTACCTCTGGACACAGACTCAAGGAACCCACAGAAAAAGAAGGGTGATACTTATACTTCTGCTGTGTATGAGAGCACATATAGGCAGTGCTCCTGACTGAGAGACAGAAGAAGGTGGCAAATACTCAGAAGATGAGACTACCCCTCCATGCCATTACAGGACAACATGGGGCAGAGCTGAACTGACAACATCTGGCTGCCCATCTTTCCAGAACCAGGGGTTTGGCCAGCTCAGTGGCTGCCCTGCTGCTGCAAAGAGCACCCAGGCTCTTTTGGAGATGCTCAAAAGTTGGTTGGCTTGAAATACACTGGAAAACGTGTAGAAGACTTACCATTCCTCGTGTTGAGCCAATTAGCAGCTGGAGTTCAGTAAGAGACATCTTTAGCATGTGCATAAGATATCCTGTTAATTGCTTTGAGGTGATTTCTCTAGAGGTAATCTAGAGGTAAAGAGGTTTAAATGCTTGTCCTAAGTATGTGCCCTTTCCTCTATTAAGTTTCCTCTAGTAGTCTGTGTGTGATAATTACTGTTTCTGAACTCCTAATAAAGCTTCTGGAGACAGAGATGCCTGATTATAGTGAGTTTCAAAATACCAGTGCACTGGGAGCAGAATTTTCTCCTTGAACTGGGCCTGAAGATTAGCATTTGAGAGCTTGTATACTTACAGGTTGTTACCAATCCTGCATGCTTTTGAAAACCTTTCAAAACATTTCTGATAAGGGATGATTTGGGCATCGTGTGGTGCTGTTATGGAGTTTTATAAGGAGTCTCATTGTGGCTAGAACCTTAGCTCCAATCTCTTGATGTTCTTTGCTATGAATTATTCTTCCTTCAAAACTTCCTTCTGAGAAAACTAAATGGCTGTTGGTCCCAGAAGGACCTCAGCTTAGCAGAATCAGATGACACTGCCCTGACATTGATCTCCTTCTTCTCAGCCATCTACAAAGTGTACCATGATGCTGGGAAGAGTGGAAAGGGGAAGAGAAGACAAGCATATCTTCTTCCAGCAGATTTCTTCATTTTCAGAGCAGACAGTACAGCTGGAACGACAGGCAGGCCCACAGCTACACTTCCTCTTCTGGGTGTCCTTACCTTGGCAGGGGGTAAGAGTGGCCTGTGACAACCTGTGACAGGCTCTCTTACTGTTGCTTACTCGTGGGAGTTGGTTAAAGGCTGATAACCCAATGCCAGAGGATAAATCTTGTGATTCCCCACCGCCCCCCTTTCTCTCTTCAAAGAAAAATCCACAGGAGGAAGAAGATAAAACCTTGGATTGAAAGCTTCTTGTGGATTGTTTTCAACATTAACATGAAAATGTATTTCCCTTTGTCAGCTGGACCTTCCAGACCTTTGTCCAAGAAACAGTACTTGGGAAGTAACAATTAGGGTTGAGGAATGTTAGAAAGGTTCAATCAACTTGTCCCCTGTGCACAGAAAAAAAAAACAAACCAAAACTACAGAAGGTCCATAAAGTTGTTAAGCGCAAATCAGTGTGGAATTCGAGCATGCTGGCTTAAAACTCTGGGGCAATTTTACTAAAATTTTTGGGAAATACTGAAATGGGACTTGCCAAGACATATGGGAAAGGGAGGGGATTGCAAGGGGAGGAATCAACAACAAAACCTGAAGAACAGAAACACCAACAAAAGGCTTGTCTAGAGACAGGCTGTCATGGTAATCAAACATGATTAAAATCAAAAGCCTGGAGATGTCAGAATTTCTGGGAGTTGTCTCCAGATCTTAGTCTCCTTTATTTGCTATTTTTTGTTCCTTTACTACCAATACTATCTATTGGCAAAACTGTATTATTTTCTCAAGCCTTTTTTCAGACACAGCTGTGGCCTGTGACCAGAGTAAGACACAGGAAGCAGATGGAAATCCTTTGAAATTAAGTTACCCACCTGGTCTAACTTTTACTCTGAGCAGATACATATAAGTGAAACTTCCTTTTATAGGTTTCATTTAGGCTGTTGCATAAACTATGAGATATATGCTGCAGGGTAGTTAAAAACATATAAAGTTGTTTTAATTTGCTGACAGTCAGGTTCTGGCATACATTTGAAAAAAACCCGTTGTGTGTTGATAAATAAAAACACCAGCTTTCAAGTGATTTAGTGTGGTGGTTTGGGTTTTGTTGTTGTCACTATAGAATAACTGAATACTGAAAAAAGTAGTTCATTGTACGTTTCTGTGTCAGCCTTCCCCTCTGAGCTGCCAACAGCAGGAAATCTTTCATGAGCAGAAACACCTGTGGATGTTTCTCATTTTTTTGTGTGCATATTTCAGCCTTCCAAAGCACATTCCTCGACCTGCAGCTCTTCATGCTAAGTCTGAGCTAACCCATCTGTTTTGTGAGACCGCAAGGCAAATATTCTGGCCTCTGGGCCTCATCTATGTAAGCTTTTACACGGGGTCAGTTATGGCAGCATTTAAATAGTTATCAAAAAGCACTCTTGAAGAACACCTAAGAGCATTGTTCTGGCCTGGTCACGGAAAATATTTACTGCTGGGCAGCACGGGCAAGGCCGTCTGAGGTTTGGGAACAACGTGGCCCCACAGCAGCTGAGCGCTCCCAGGGCGGGCTGGCAGCCCCTGCACCAGCGGGCGCCCAGCTCCGCACCGCCGCTCGCCTGCGTTGACAAACAGACCACGGCTCCGATCTCAGTTTACAAACGATCACAGCTGCAATCCCACTTTAAAGACAATCTCGACTTTTAACCACGGTAGGAGCCCCGTCGAGGACCGCATGGCCGAGGCGGCGCAAACAACACCGACGCTTCCTTTCACATCCCTGCGGCTCCTCCCGCGGCTGCCGAGCAGGACAAAGGCGGCGGCAGGCGGGGTAAAGAGAAGGGCCGGCCACCCCCACCCAGGCAGCTGCCGGCCCGGCCCGGCCCGGCCCGGCTCGGGGCGGTCGCGGGGGGCCAGCAGGCCCCGCC
>WEKY01056690.1:0-20371 GCA_013390045.1 Picathartes gymnocephalus | reverse complement strand
CCCACCCCCGCTATGAGGCGGATGGTGGATTCACGCATGCAGCCGGCATGGAGCGAGTGGGGCGGCGCGGCCGGACGGAGGGGTACCCCGCCTGGGGGGTATCGCTTCGCTGTTGCCTCCTCCTCCTTTTGTCAGGTCAGCGGCGCCGGCGTGGGTCCAGGGACGGGCGCGAAGCCGCGGGCAGCGGGTGTGGAGGAGGCCGGCGGTTTAGGTCCGATGTGGGAGCTTTTCCTCGTCGGCGATTGAATTGGCATCCGGAGTTGGAAGGGGTTCCCCGGGGCGTCCCAGCAGAGCGCTCCCGGATGGGGTGTGGTGTGCGGGAGCCCCTCTCTGGCTGCAGAGAGAGTAAACCTCGAGGAGACAGGACTGAGAGAGGACCTCATTAACGTGTATAAGTATCTGAAAGGGGACGTGCCAAGAGGATGGAGCAGAGGCTCGGTGGTATTGAGCAGTGGAGCAGGGGGCAACGTGTAGAAGTTGATGCTCAGGAAGTTGCACCTGATCATGAGAACCAACTTTTACTATGAGGATGACCACACATTGGAACAGATGGCCCAGAGTGGTCGTGGAGTCTCCCTGGATAGAGATACTCAGGAACCGTCTGGACGCAATCCTGTGCCACATGTGCTCTAGGATGATTCACCTTGAGCAGTGAGGTTGGAGCAGATGATCCACCGTGGTACCTTCCAACCTGACCCATTCTATAATTCTGTGTACCCACCCGTGTGGGATAGACCTGTGAATGTGCAGGGTGAAGGCACCTTGGTGCCCTCCTGCTGGGGCAGAGCCAGGAGGTGTGCTGGCCTGGCACAGCCGGAGCCATGAGTACTCATGCCAAAAAGCAGGTGACATTGCAAAAGCCTGGAGCTACTGGCACGGGAGGGTGCCAAAGCTTTGGCATGGGGTGTCTTGGAATGGCAGCTCTGCCAAAGCCTCAGTATGGGGTGTCCTGTGCGGCAGTCGTCCTGCATTGCTGCTGCCTATAGAAGTGCCTACACTGCCTATGGGCTGCTGTTTTCCTTCTGGAGATGGATGTCCTGCCAGCTGCCCTGATTCACTTGTTGGCAGGGCTGGTTGGCAGAGTGATGGGTTGGTTGTTCTGTTTTTTCATGTGTTTCTTTAATCCAGGGGTCATCTCACAGGGTTAGCGTGCATCTGCCTGGGCTTACCCATGGGTATTGCACAGCTCTCTCCAGCCCTCCCTTGGTGCTTGTTTTCAAGCAGAGACCAAGTGTGAGCAGGTTCAGAGAGCTGACTTGCTAAAACCCTGTGAGCAGTCAGACTGTAAGATGGGTCAGCAGCATGAGTCAGTGAGCAAAGGAGTCTCAGTGCAAGGTGGGAACTTTCACCCACTTTGGGCAGGAATGGGAACATGGCAGAAGCTGAGATGAGGTAGGGATGCCCGGGTCCCAGCACACCAACCAGAAGGCTCAGCACAGATGAAAGGCAGTAATGGCAGTGGGAGAATGAGAACCTCTCAGGTGAGTTACAGCCTGGGAAGTGGGAGCTAGAGTGTATCGGAAATGCATAAGTAGGGTTTGCCACCTTTGATTTCAAGTCTCTGCTGCTGTAGTATGTGACCAAGGGTGATGGTGTATGTGACGTGGAGTCTCTTTGAATTCATCCAGGCTGCAGCTGAAGCCTTGACTGTGGGGACGGTGATCCCCAAGAATGTTTTTACAGTGCAGTGGCAGTACAGTGTTATCTTCTTGGGAAAACCTGACTTAGGGCTTTGAAAACACTGAACGTCATGACGGCACAAGAGATTGTTAAAATAGCTTCTCACAGGAATAAAAAGAAATATGCTCTTCCATATTTCTTAATTGTAAATAGCTCTCTTACTGTTTCACAGTTTGCTTTGTTCAGCAGAGCATTGTGACTGGGAGCACTTGTGGCCTCAGCAGGGCAGAGAGGGCACTGGTGGCCCCTGTACCAGGCACTGCCATGCCACGCTGGCCATGGCCCTGGTGCTGGAGCACAGCGAGGAGAGCTGCTGCCAGATGGCAATGGGTAAGGGCAGCTCTGATTTGCACCCCAGGCTGGGACTGGGCAGGGACTGGGGGAAGTAGCCTGTTCCCACACAACTTCTTTCTCCTTTCCTGCCACCCTCCAGATCAAAAAGACAGGCAGCCCAGACTCAGGTTTCCTTCTGGACTCTTTGCTGGAATGGAAAAAGTTGATCTCTGGTGTCTTGATATTTCAAAATGCTCTTTTTCACTTTAAAGGATTAAGTATAAGGAGGAACTGATATGGCCAGCTACAAAATACCCATGTGGAAAGCACCTAGGTCTGAAATGTTGAACAAGTGGGAATGGGCTGCCATTAGGATTACAGTCAGGTCACACCTCAAGGGCAGTCCTGTGATTGTATGAAACTGTTAGACTGCATTTTCTTCAAAGCTGTGTTGTACAATATTTTGATGTTTGACCTCATGAGTGTTATTTTTATTCAGCAGAAGATTGCTTGGCTCACTGTGATAATGACTGCAAAGCTTACTGCTGTGATGGCACTGCTCCCTACTGCTGTTCATATTATGCCTACATTGGGAATGTCTTTTCGTGAGTATATTTGTGCTTTAAAAAAAAAAGGTGTGCTGTGTTCATGAACTCAGTGTAAATTTGCTGTGGCAAAACTATGTTTTGGCAATACACTGAGGCAGGGCTTGGGTTTTTTGGTTTCAGTTTGGTTTGTTTTTTTCCTTGCTGGTAACAATCTTTGGTATTCCTTTGAGGTCTAGTGTTACATGTATTTTTGAAGCATAGCAGGAAGCTTGCTAAAATTGTGGGTTCTGCCCTTAGTTTGTGCACAATAATATAATTTCTGGAGGTAAGCTTAAGAGATAGTGAGAACTTTGTTTCAAGATCTTGAGCTGAAAGGATCTGTGAATAGAAATCCTGTGTGTTTTGTTGAACTGGTTTCTCACACTGAATCGATAGTGATTGAGTAGTGATTCAAATGACTTGGATTTGAAACTCGTATTGCTTTGAGTACTTTTTTTTTTTCATTTTCACTTTTATTGACTTGTTTGTTTTTGTTAAATAGTGTTTTGGTTGTTGGTGGAATTTATTGAACAGATTCTAGGTGAGGGTAATCTAACCCTTTAACAGTGTTGCATGAATAGCATGTTTCACAGTGCTTTAAAAAAACACAGCAGATGAAATGAAGTGGTTACAAATATCTTCTATCTAGAGAAAAATACAGGAGTAAACTGTTGATCAAAAAACATAGGCTCCAGTGCAGCTGTTTGTCTTTGCATCAGTGAGGAAGAAGAGACGCTTGCCTGCTAATGGACCCAACTCTGGCCTTGACTTATGTCGCAATTCACAAGTCATACATTCATGTGCAGGGGCAAACCTACATGAAACATAAAATGAGGTTCTTAATGATAGGGCATCTTATTTTCTCTTTCATCAATTACACTAGTAATTTCCTTAACCTTTAGCATGCAGTCTGTGACTTACTTTTGGTTTATATTCTTGACTAAAACCAGAGAAGATAAAAATGATGTGGCATATGGACTGCATGGTACTTGGGGAAGGGTGAGTGGGAAGGTGGTAGTTGCTTTTCTCTAGAAAGACTCCTCTGATGCAGGTTTTGTTTCAGCCGTGGTACCTGGGGAATATTCTAGTTTTCCCATCAGTATATTTTATAGCACTTTGAAGGAGTAGGCAGAGTGATGGTATTTTAATATAGAATTGATCCACAGTTTTTAAAGCAGATCAGATGCTTCCTGGGCTAAAGTAGACAAAATTATGGTAGAACACCAGAATCCTTCATTCATCTAGAAATAACAAAGCATGTATTTAAGATCGATTATGGTTGTAGAATGACAAGTGGTTTTTTTCCTTCTTACCGAGTGGATTTTTTTTTTTTTCCATTACAAAATTGTTTTTCCATTTACAAGCATCGAAGGAGGTGCTCATTCTCAATACCTTGTTCTAGATCACATGTGGTTAGGAATGATCGACACAAGAGCATAGGACATCACATTATAAGAAGGAGGCTTCCTGTAGAGCAAGTGGATTTAATCTCTCACTTACACATGAACATAGCTGGCATTTGTCTAGCCTAATGTCAGAGCTATGCTTTGTGAAGGCCTTGACCAGGAGGTTCTTTACAGTGACTGCTGAAATGTTGAAACCATGCCTTCAGCACCAAGTTGACACCTTGTCTTTGGTATGTTTCTTTAACAAATGTAAGCAGGTATTGAATTAGAACTGAGTGTGAGTTGTTCTGACACATTTGGAGGGGTTTGTGTATATCTGGGTGGATTTGAATACTGGAGGAGGCTCTTGGAAGTGCTGTTTGCCACAACACGTCTTGAAGGAGACATTTAATCCTTCTAATTTTTTATGGTTAAGTACTCCAGTGCATCGACTTGAAGATCAGTTAGCAGTTGTTATACTCCTTTGACCTGACATTTTGCATAATTAAGTCACAATTTGTTTGGTTTTTTTCCCCAAAAGCAGGTCAGGCCATGTATTCTTTAAACCTGTTATCTCATTCCGAAAACTTCAGACATTAATAAGCTGATGATCTGTCCTGGTAAACTGTTCTATAATTCATGTACTAACATCATTGGGAAATTTTGCTGAGAAGTGAAGGTTGAAATTCATACTGTCAGCTCTTAACTTATGTGCAAGTTTGAAATGTGGCCTTAAATAGTCATCATGACAGCTCTCAACCATACCACTGAGCCAGGTGAACTCTGTCAGCCTCACATGTAAGATTTGCTTTGTTTTGTTTTGCCCAGCTCAGGGATCAATTATTTGGCCTTCTTTTGAACTCTGTCTCATGTATTCACTTCCTTCTTTAAGTGTGGCTGTCAGGGCTGCACACGGGGTTTGACAGAAGCCTTGCTAGGACTATTTTTCCTGTACCTCTCTTTGAGTACCTATTTTGAAGCAGGTATCTCTGATGATCGCAGAGGACATTAATGAACTCAGCAATTTGTTCCAGCTCTAAATCTGTAAGTCATGCCTTCAAAGCATGTCTGCTGCATTAAGCCTGCAAACTGTTCTTTGCTCAGGCTAGTAGCTTGGATTTAGTTGCATTGCAAAAGATTTTACTGTGGTTTTAGCTATGCTCCGTAAGAATAACCTTCCCTTTTCACTGCTGGGCACTATATTGGTCTTTCTTTAATTATGTGCGAGAAGTTTCATGTTGCCTCACTCCCAAATAACAAATGGATAAAATTGCAATAGAATTTGGAAATGGTCACCAGTGACCTTTCTGCTTGTGTCCTTCTGTTGACAATTCTGTATTGAAATCTTTAGAAGAACTGAATTTAATCCAAGACACTCTGTGTCCTGATGTTGTTCTTTTAATATCCTTTATGTCTTTCAATGTCAAAATTTTTGCTTCTATTTTCTGCACCAAACAATGGACATGATCTGCATGGTTGCTTCCAGAGGTGCCTTTTTACTCCACCATATAGTCCTCAGTGTTATCTTGTCTCTGCTTCTTTAGAGGTTGCTTATGCTTCCTCATTTGCTTACCACTAGTTTCTATGCTCCCTCTATTCTTTATAAATCTGCATGTCTTTCTAATGTTTCTGTTCTTTATCATCTTTGGGATGTTTTGGGTTTGGTTTTTCACAAGTGTAACTCTTACAGTTTTAGAAATTCCTTTGGGCATGCAATAGGTTCCTTCTAAGCAATTCTGGTTTTTTTCATGCCTCTCACTCTTCTCTTTTTTTTTTTTTCTTAGGCCCATATGCCAGCAGTTGTACAGACTATAAACACCAGGCAATAATGTATATACTGATTTTGAAACAAAGTCAATGTGACTAGATTGTGATCATTAATACTTAGGTTGTACCTTTTAAGTGATTAATTAACTCTTTTCACTCATTAAAACAAGTTTCAACATTGCAATATTACATGTAGGGTTTTAGAATTTTCTGTTTAAAATCATCATCTTTTTAGGATACCAGCGATTTTTTTAGAAGATATTTTCAGCAAACATCCTCCAGGCTGTGTGCATCTATGATAAGTGTGCTTTAATTTCTGTGCATGAAGAACAGATGCAGATTTATCAGCTCACTCTAGTTTTTGTAGTTTTGGGGCCTGTATGAGATGTTCCAGTAACTCCATTTCTAGTTGGACTGCAGCTATAGTCTGTAAGCGTTCAAGGTCCGTGATTGAGTCACCTGTAATCTCATGAGCATGTCTAATGTAAAATAATACATTCCTTCTTTTCTCCCCCTTCATGATACCCTTTCAGAGCAAGTTGTTACGGTATTAATGTTGCAGCTGTATTTCTCTTCCTAGGAGTTTTCAATAGCTACAGCCTGTCAGTATTTCCTGATACATAAGCGTTTCATCCTGTTTGTTTGTTTGGCATCTAGTACTTAGTAGATAGCTCTTCTAAACATTCTTTTTCTTGGGAAAATTACAGATTTATGTTTGGACTTGTGCAACATAACAGGGCTGTGTCTGTAAGGTGAAGGAAAAGGCACAGGGATGCTTGAGTACTCAGACTGTTTCTCCTGGCCATCTTTCCACTCCCTACCAGAAACACTAGCTTGGAGACACCCATCCCAGCCTTTAGCATCATGTCAGCCGTTAGAGTCAAGAAACTCAGGCTTCCTTCTTCTCAGAAGCTAGTTTCTAAGCTGTTGAATCACTTCTGACTGACCTTTTATTAGTTCTCCTGTGCTGCTGCAGTTTGCTACCAGGCTGAGGACTAAGGTGACTTAGCAGCATGTTTCTTCTGTGACAGATGCTTCAGGTTTGCCCACAAGAACAGTATCTCTCAACCTGACCAGCCAGCATTTTGCCTTCGTTCTCTCAGAGATGTTGGAGACATCTGGTTATCACTTCCAGCCTCAAACCCCAGAGCTCCTCAGAGATGGGTGTCTGGACAAAAGAGGTTTCTTCTGCAGGACCCAATTTTGCATGTTTTTCTGACTGTGCTTTTTGTATTTGCTTTCAAGAGGCTTTGGATTGTCCACATGCTTATCCTGGTGGATTTTCTGTGGGCTAATTTCCAGCTAAATTTTTTCCACCACAATGTGCCTTATGTTTGTCTTGGCACACAGGTAGCTTTTGAACCACAACTAGCTCTTTGGGCAGGGAAGTCCGTAGTAGGATATCAGATGCCTTCTCACTGGTCCTAAAATCACAAGCCAGACACAGTTAGAGCGATAAAAAGGGGTTACCTTTATAAGGATCCTTAAGTGCACAATTTGCCAGGTGGAAAATGCCGAAGATGCACACACTGCATAGTACGTATACAATTTTTATGGGTTTTGCAAATTAGCACATCTAACAGGAATCACCAATTAGAATTATAATTGGTGAGGTAATTCCCCCAGTTCATCCCTTTCTCAAATCCTCCCTTCTCTACATAGGGACTAAACTTTGTTTATAAAAATATGTCTCAATGAGCTGGTCTGAGCCTTGGTTGCTGGGAAGAACCAAGATAGGATAGGAGCCTTGGACCCCCAGCTTGAAATCTTCTGAAATGTGTTTTGTCTTTCTGCCTATCGGGTAGTGTAAGGTAAAGTGCTGGAGCTAGGCTGTAAATACAATAATAGAGCTACAAATATATGTGTAAAGAAAACAGAGAATATTTAAAAGAGAAAAGGCAAAAATCAGTTTGACATCATCATGCTATCGGGGGGGTTCTTGATGCTGCCTTTGCTTTTCCACAATACTTCATGGCCAGCAGCTCTGAGTTGGTGTGAAATAATCCCAAGTTTTAGATAAATGATGGAACAAAGAGGAAAAATAGTTCACCTGTTCTTTCAAACAAATACTGCTGGGCCAGCTGAATGTGCAGTGCCAATGATAGGACTTACATATGAATTTGGCCCACCAGATTTAAGAAAATATGTTGATAAAATATTCAGCCCATGTAGTTGGTCTATACTTCCCTGGGTACAGGGGAGTAAACTGGAATATTGGATTAAGCAGAAGAAGAAAGCTAGCATACTACATTACATTGCAAAGTTTCTTTATAAACTTTGTCTTCAGAAATGTTGTACTCTAAGGCAGCTTTTATTTAGAAAAACAACACAAAAGGAAACAAAACACCTGATTACAAGAACTTCAAAAGTAACTTGAAGAAAAAATAAATAAATACTTGAGAGGACCGTAATCTCATTACACATTATGAGATGATGGTTTGTGAGAGGGTAGGGCCAAAAATCTTATCAGTGACACTGAGGACGCAACAGCCCTTTCAGTTACCTCTGAATTAACAGGTGTTATCTGCATGAACCTAACGTATGTTAGAGGAGGTGAGTTTTTTGAATGGGTTTTGAGCTGGTTTTTTTAAGTCTACAGGATGTACAATGCAGCCAGGAAGGAAGGCAGACAGAATGGGAGGAAAAGAGACAGAGAACATATTTAGCATAAAAATTGTGTGCGTATCTTGGCCCGCAAAACTCAGGAAAAAGGTGTGTGTAGTGTGTGTCTTAAATGTGGCATTTGATATAGAGTACTTTATATCCAGTAGTACCTTTAAGAAAAGCAGTCGAGTGCTGTTCCTGAAGGGAAGAATGTTCCTTAAGCTGATTCATTTGATATGAGAATATTGAGAGTGGGTGTGGAAGAGGAGTGCACCAAAGGATACAATTAACATTTTAAGAGTTAGGAATATAGAGATGTAGCCTCTGGAGTTCATAGTGAGTAAAAGAAATTCAGGAAGCTTGGCATTCACTGAAGATTCCAAATAATTAAAATGAAACACTTTCAGGCATCCCATAGTAAATATGTGTAGCAACAAATGGGTTGAGGATGGTTCTGTGTCTGCGTGACAGTTTTATGGCACTCTGCTTAAAATAAAATTGTTTTCCTCTTCATTAGCGGTAATGTTCAAAATTTCCCATGACTAAAGCACTTTGGGACAGTATGTAAAACTACAATTCACCTGGCAGTTCACATTTCATGCCTCTGGCTTTGGGGCTTTGATACTGTGCCAGAGGTCTGCTAGGGGCCCAGTTCAGTAATTATGTTTTCCATTTGGCTTGACTTCTGATTAGGAGAGTATTCCTGAATGAGCACATGGAACAGAGCCTGGTATGCTTGTGCTGAGTACAGGGGGCTGGCTATAAATGTGTCATTGGAAAGGCCAGAACTCTGATAATTAACTATTTCCCTTTCATTCTGTCTAAAAGGTGAATAGCAGTTCAGCCCTTTATTCCTTGGTCTTCAACATCTGGAGTACCCATGGAATCATGCTATCCATGCTTCAGCCTAGGAAAACCTCTGCAGGAGAGGTATGTGCAGAGGGTTGATTAACCACAGCTTAGAGAAAAATCTAGGACCACATTTTTGTTGCAAGATCTGCTGGAGCGAGAATGGGTATTCAAAACATGACCTTTCCCAGTGTTTGAACTACCAGTTGTTTTTTGTTCCATGCCTGTTGTCCCAGTTTATATCCTTTAATGAAGAATTTGCAATCAGATTTACTACCAGAGCATCTGCTCCTGATGAGGGCTACACAGGAAACGCACCAGAGTTAAAACACAGGGTGCCTCTTTTTTAGCCCTTTGTGTCTTCATTTCTGACCCTGTGTTGTGACAAGCAGCTCAAAATGGCAAGAAAAACTGGTTTGCATGCAAAACAACAGCTCTCAAAAGATATCTTCTGGTTCAAGTCTCCCATCTCTTTTTCACTAGGATGTCTGACTAACTGTTTTGAAGTGTTTGAAACTAATGGGACCTTTTGTTTGTTTGATCATTTATGGAAGTTTAGGGATTTTTATTTTAGTAGGAACCAGAATACATTTTTTAGTAAAAATTGTGAACTTGCAAGTTCAGTTGTTCATAAGAAAAAAGGATAGCATGATTTTGTGCTAAAACTTGAGTTGTTGACATTCCTGTGGACAGTCTTTTTTTCATCATTTGGAAGATTGTTAGAATTTGGCCTGAAAGTAGAAGCATTAAGGTATAAATCACTGAAATGCTCTGTGACTTACAAAAAACTCTTAAGGGGAAAAAGTAAACATTCTTAAATAATTCAGTGAAAGTAGCTTATACTGCTCTATTTTGAAAATATTCTTCTGTGAGAAGGAGAGGTAATTTTTTGTTCTTCACTTGCAGTGGTCTCTTTTGGAAGCCTGCAGGATTATTCCATAAGGTTCTGCCATGTAAAAAAATGTTTTCTTAACACTTAGTAAGACTGACATAAGGACTGAGCTTGGGGATTATGTTGATCACAAGAGTACTGTTCTTTCTTCATAACAATTTTGGCTTCTTTCTGTTTTTTTTATACCCGCTCACACACCTTTCCCTTTTTCAAGTGGGCAAAAGGTCCACTTCCAAATCTGATAAGAATCTGTAACTTGGTTCAGTCCTCAGTAAATCCAAAGCTTTTGAGACAATTCAAATAGTCTCAGTCTCAAATAGCTCAGCACCATTTCCGTGAAGTAGTTAAATGCATTTTTAACTTCCAGGTGGTGAGTAGCTGTAATGGATATGGTCTTCATCCTGTTGAACTCAGTCAGCGAATTACTTCAGCAGGGATTTCATGCACATGGCTCAAATGGGACAGGTTGTAAGCTCAAGTACTTTGTTGAATCCAAGTGTACTGATTTGAAAGCAAAGCAGTGAGAGTCTCTAAGTCAGAACTACAATTTAATAGGAAAATTAAAATAAATGCAAAAAACCTGACTTAACCTGATAGAGTCAGAATACAACCTGACACCCTGTCGGTCAGGGTGTTGGCAGCAGTCCGATTAAATGGTGGCTGCAGTCCTCTTGAAGTGATAGATGTGGTTCTGTTGAAGTGGTGATCTTGTAGAAGGGTTTAGTCTTCTAAAGGTCCTTAGGAGGTCCAGTGGTGGTTATGTAGCTGTTGTCCTCTGCAAATCCAATAGATAATGCTGCTTGTGGTATTCCAAACCTCTTTATCCAGGTAGGAATGCTTGGTTCCTCCCCCTGGGCGGAGCATCTCACAATGGGATGATGTAATTTCGTGTGGCTTGATGGCCCATCAACCAAAGATATTCCTTGGAGGGAGTTATCAGGGATGTGTCATGGACAAGATAAAGAACACTGCCTCACCTGGTCTTAACAGTTTATGGGGATTGTGATAGAATACATACTTTTGGTTACATCTTACATCATAACCTAAGACACCAAGTATTAGAAACCCCTGCCATTTTTTCTTTCTTTGTTTTTTGATCACCATGGTACTTTCCACACTCACTGCCACTTTAGGCTTCCTTGCTCCTGGTTCAAGCACTGCTTAATAAGGTATGTGAGTCCTGGAGGGTCAGGAGATACACAGGACAAATCCCACCTTACCTGACATCCACTCCCTTCACATCCAGTGTACACATGCCTTCCCTACTCCCTGCTGGGGGATTTCTGTTTTATTGGCTAATTTGGAGTTTTCACTGAGCCTGGAGAATTCTCAGAGGATTAGTGTGTTTGTATTTTTTTATTGGTTGTTCCATAATATGCAGTATCACACCAACTCGGAGCAGGGTTATTAATGAAGATACTTCTGGATTAGAAGCTCCAGGACCATTTGGTGCTGCTCACAGTGTCATTGCAGCCAATCCAAATAAGACCTGTAGCATTAATTCACTATTTGAACCATAGAGTCCTAGAAAGAGAAACTCTCATTCTAATCTTAATGCACCTCTTGAGGAGACAGAAACAAAGTTTGGCATATAAAAGTGAGTTATTAAAAATTAAAGGAAATGAACTATTAATTCACAGGGCAGCCACAATTTCCTTTGAGATTTATAACCACAACCGGGTAGAAATTCCATAGTTAATATAATCTTTAGAAATCCAATCAAGTTTTCTCAATGATTTTTCTCTGTTTAAAAAAGAAAAAGGTTGTGATGTTTGCTCTCAGAATTACTTCTGCTATCATAAAGACCTTTTTCTGTTTTTCCCTATAATGAATTAATTTTGTAAAATACAAGATTGCTTCTGGGACTCACTCTGTGCAAAAACATTTAGTATGGGGTGGAGAGGCACTAATTCCACAAACTGGGCAGGCGTGTTGTCATTACTGTATCTTCTCTGTTGGCTCATCCACACAAATAAGAGATTTTTACTGCTGTCATAACATGGGGTTATTCATTGAACTCCCAAGGGACATTTGATTTAATGCTGCATGTTCCAGCATCTCTCTTTATTGATGCCTGTGGTACGCTTTGGCACAAGCAGTACTAAGGATCTGCAACTGCTGTTGAAGTATCTGTTCATTGGCTAAGATGCACTGAACCTTATTTTTAGGTGCCTTGTGGACTTGCTGTGCTGCTATTGAAGCATAAAGGGACTGTGCAAACTACCTTCTCTAGTCCTTCATATAGTCCGTGGTCAAGATGATCTAATAGAGGTATAATTAGGGTGCTTCTGCCCTGTAGCTATTTCCAGCTGCTGAGCAGCCCATAGGGCACCATTGTTAGTAAACTAGGAAAAACATATGAAATGCAGTCCTTAATGTATGTGCTTATGCTATCATGTTATCAGCAGTTTTGGTCGTGATACTATGTATTGCTTACTCCTGTTGTGCCTGTGCATTTGAGTTTTTCCTTCCAATAGCAGGGTAAGAGAGAGCCTGGACGTAAACAGTGTCCCTTTCCTCTGCTTACCACTGATGCTTCCTCCTCATCTCCAGTAAAAGGAGAATAGAAATAATTGTTTGGAACAGGAGGGAAGCCATCAGCCTTGGATGCTGTCATGTCCCTCCATGGAGGGGGAGGCACCAGCTTTACCAGCAGATGCCTTGCACTTCAGAAAACAGAGTACTCCCCAGAGCAGTTTGCAGCCCTCCAGGCAAGGCAATGTAAACTGCAGAGAACAGGAAGGTTGTCAAGGAGAGGGCAGGGGATTGCAGCTGCTGCTTATCTTCACTAGATGATGCATATTTGTATAAGCATGTGTATGCATATATGGAATTTTTGTCTTATAATGTATTTTCTTCTGAAATTCTGCTTTATCATTTTCCTACAACACTAAAGTCATGTAATGCCACTTGGCATTATGATACAGTTCTGGTATCTCTGTTGCTGAAGCACGACATGGATGGTGCCTGTCATCGGCACTCAGGGTTGGGAGCTCTCTGTGCTATGGAGCCTGTAAAACCTCTTTTTGCAGGAATGCTCCAGACTGGCTAGGACTGTGACTGGCAGAGTCAGGGTGAGTAGAGAGGAGGGCTGCATTGATACTTCCACAATAGATCTGGGGAGAAAGAGAAGCAGAAATATTCTGATAGCAGTCTGAGAAGAATTCTGCAATGGAAGACAAGCAATGGAGAGACACAAAATTAACTATTTATGTATAAGTAGCACTTACAGTATGATGATGTTTAAATGGTGCCTGAGAGGAGCTCATAATTCTTTTGTTTGGATCAAATCCTTCAAGTCCCTGAGCTTTCAGGCCTGTCCTTATCTGCTGCTTTGGAAATGTAAAGTAAGAGGAGAGAAAATAAGCAGTCACCATAATTTTAACACATCACTTTTCATTCTTCGGACTAAGGCAACTCCAAGAGTATTTTGTAACAGACCTTATTGAAATATATCTCTTGGAATGTTATAGATATTCCTGGAAGATTAACAAGAATTTTGATAATAACTTGCATAAAAAGAATACATCTTTTCTGTAATCATCTTTGCTTTACACTTGTGTAGGATTATATTCTGAATATAGACATTGAATATGCCATAGATAATCATATTCAGATGAAAACCTCTTGGTATGGAGAAGACTTCTGTGTAAAGAGTCATTGTGTGCCATGTCCAGCACAAAAATGCTCTCAGCTGTGAGTGAGAATCCTTGGTGTTAATGTAATTTAAGTAATTTTTAACTACCTAGAAACCCATTCTGTCATGTGCAAATGTTGTATTCTTTTAAGATGAATTATTTTTGTCTACCTTTCTGTTTGCCAGCATCCCTGCTATGGGCCATGGCTTTTCCCTCACTGCAGTGTGATAACCCCTTGCTATGCTGTGTGGTCCTGTGCTGCTCTGAAGAGAAACCAGCCGGAGGAATTAACTCCACACAAATACATTTTGAGACATTTCGAGTTGGATTTACAAATTAACAAGAAAATTACAGGCAATAGTACAGAAACATTGGCTTAAACCAACAAAGTTGGAGTAGAACCTGACACCCTGTTGGTCAGGGTGGTGGTAGCAGTCTAATTAAACTGTGGTTGCAGTCCTGTGATGAATGTGGTCTTGACAAAAATGGTGCGGAAAGGTCTGGTCCTTCTCTGGAGGTCCAGTAATGGGTGTCGTGGTGTCCCAAATCCCAGCTTATATACAGGCAAGAATGTTCAGTACCTCCTTCAGGGCAGGGAATTTCACTATAGGATGATGTAATTCTGAGGAGTTATTGATGGCCCATTAGTGGAGATGACCCCCTTAGGGTGGGTGGCGCTGCTGCTTCCCTAGAGGGAGTTACCACGGCTGAGTCATGGCAAAGATAAAAAAACCACCCATCTTAACAGTTCATCAGAAGGGAGTGTAGATGGTGGTAGAAAATACATACTTTGGTTACACCCCGTATTATTACCAGGTCCTAGTCCCCAAAGACCTTGATGAAGCTGTGTCCCCTGGAAGCTAATGTACTTACATGGCTGAAAGCTAGTATTGTTTGTTTAGTCCACAGCAGTAACCCTGTGTTTGGCTTGGAAATAAATTGCCTGTTTACATAAAATGAAATTATGAAAATGGGTTACAGGATTACCAGTCTTTTTACCTTGCACTGCTTTCCTCCAGTGGCTCCTTGGAGGGATAATTCAATACTAAATGCCAGTGAAGAACAAAAGAAGAGGGCTTCAAGGCATGTGGGTTGAATTAGAAGTTATGGTCCTCATTCTCCATTTTCAACAACATTTAAAATTGTCTGAAGTAAAGCATAATTCATCTTTATTCCTGAACCTTCACAATTGCTGAAAATATGTAATGATTGAATTAGCATATATCTAGAAATGTAATAAAATGTCAGCTTGACAGTAATGCTTTCAGAATTGCTACATGACAGGGGCACTGCAAATAGAGTGGCACATCTGCTTTGTGTCTCAAATAACACGCTACATTAAGACAGCATGCTGAGATATGGAGGGGAGCTGTTGTATTTAATGTGTGTAGTAGGTAAGCTTACATTCTTGTTGTCTCCTAACATAATTTATTTTGCATTAAAATTCCATAGCAAGAGAGGAAATTTTACTTGCTTGTTACGCACACCTTTCCCAGTCATCCTTTCTTCAGAAGTTTGTGAGGATGAAATTACCTCTGTGGTGTGGCTGCCTATGCTAGCAGGGGATGGATTTGGTGACTTAGGTTATTTCACATTAGCCACGTAAGTAAGAAATTGTTCAGGTTTGGGCCTGGGCAGATGCAACGTTTTGAATCTCTCAGCAAGTTTGAATTTAGGGTCTTCCTTCCATATTCCTCTGCAGGCACTGGCTGACAGCAGCTGCTTACAGGCTGGCCTCCAGGTTGGCATTTACACAGCAGGCCGTGCCCAGTATTGCTTATCCAGTGGGGACGGTCACCTCTGTAAATGAGCTGGCCGTGCACTGCCAGGAAAACAGCCCTGGTTTGTGTCGCTCCAATTTAGAAAGTTACAAAGCAACTTTGTTTTAGTTTCTGAGCTGCCGATCCTTGTTTAAAGGATAGAGGCTCTTTTCTTCTGTCTGTGAGTTGTTACTAAGAAAGATGCCTCAACAGTCACCTGAAGAGCCCTGCAATCCTCTCTGAAGGGCTGGGAAACCTTGCTGGGGGATCCCACTTGGGAAGCTGCAGGGAGGTTGTTGGGATCACCAGCCCAGGGCTTCTCCCTGGGCTCTCTTCTCAGTGTCCATAATCATCACACATGCTTTTAGGAGTCCAGAAAAATAACATCTATAGTTTATCTGCATGTAATTTGAAATCTGTCAGGTAGAGGTACAATCAGAAGCCTTTGAGAGGAGGGCTGTATTGCAGATGGAAAACTGCTGCTGGGTACTCTCTATAGCTCATTGTATGCTGGGTTTAAGGTAAATTGTTCAGGGCATTTGTGCTCCATAAATTAAGGGAGATGTCAGGTTGCATTGTGAGCTCTTCCCCCAAGCATCCTTGCTCCTGACAGTGTTGCCCATCACTGGTGGTCAGTTACTAGTTAGAAGCCTTTATTTAAATCCGAAGGACCTACCCCTCAATGAGGGTTTTCATTTTGACTTTGTTATGTGTGAGTAATTTAACATATGTTGCAGTTGCTGATAGGGCTTTTTAATGAGATGCCCTTGTTTTTCCAGACTGAATACTTGCAGTGCTCACAAAAAACCCCACAGGATGTGGGGATATGTCAAACAAGTCAGCTGATTTATTACTGTTGTCTGTCACTTGTGTTAAATGGTTGTAATAAGTGTCACAACTAACAGCTCTTTCCTAACTGGGGATAGCACTGCTATAGCTAGTGCAATGTTTTAATCACTTTTTCTTTTCACCTTGTGTTATGAGATACAAACTCAATTAGCAGGGCAAAATCCTCAGGTCACTTGATTTATACAGACATACACTGACTGAAAATATGGTCCCGCATAAGAAGAGTTATGAGATTTTTCTCCAGAAGTAGTGAAAAAATTCTTTCAGGCTGTCTCTGGCCTGTCCAGAAAAACACTGCAGGAGCCCTCTGCTGCTGTAAGAATTTCCTGTGCATCTCTGGCCATTCTCAGGTACTAGAAGTACCTTTTTCTTAGCTATTGTCAGCAAAATCCTCATATTGACTTTGCAAGAACATCACAAAATTTTCTGTCCAGGTGCCTGTGCCAGAAAACTGGGATTGAAGGTTTCTTCCCCTGTGAATTCAAATCTTCAGCTGTGGATTTTGTGCTTCAGACAGAACTTCAAACTGGCCCCTGTTTTGTAGCTTCTTCCTCCAAAAATAGCCAGCTGATTTTACTTTTTGTCTCTATCCCACCTGCCTGGCCTAATGTGGACTTGGAAAGCCCTCGTGATGACTTGCAGCCACACAAAAGCCTCACTCACAGGCACATTCCTTGGAAGAGCTCTCCTTGCCAGGCCTTTGCTCTCACACTCCAGCTCCAAATAGGCATAGGAGGTGAAATAAAACAGTCTGGGCTAGAAAAGGCAGTGTATCCACTGTAGGACCTTAACCGTTTGAAGGAAAAATGTCTCCTTTCTCTTCTTCAGACAGGCTCAGTGTCAGTGCTGGTGTTACCCAAAGTGGGGCGATGCTGTGCCTCTCGTGCCATAGGGATATGTTGAGGTGTGGATCAGCTTTCCTGAGGAAAGGTCAGGCTGTAATTCCTAGGAGTTAGATATTTTCCTAATATCTAACCTAAGCTTCCCCTGACTCAGCTTCATGCTATTCCTTCAGGTCCTGTCACTGGTCACCACAGAGCAGAGATCAGTGTCTACCCCTCCACTTCTCCTAACAAGGAAGTTGTAGACTGCAGTGAGGTCTCCCCTCAGTCTCCTTCAGGCTGAACAAACCACATGACCTCAGGCATATCTCTTATGACTTCCCCTCAAGGCTTTTCCCCATCTTCATAGTTCTTAGGATGGTCCTGTCCCTGTGAGCAGGATCCCTTTTTTTCAATGTCGTGCCAGGGAAGCACTCTGAAGGGACAGATAAGTGATCTTCCACACGGCACCACTGTGTGTAACTATTCTTCCATTAAGAAGTTAAAAGGATTAAGAATTGGCTGAGATGTCAAAAAGTAGAGATAGCAAAGAATTATTGAATAGCGAGGCTTGCTTGCAGTGAGGTTTTTGTGGATTAATAGTAGTATGGAAAATTTTCCCGTTCCAGTCAGAACCCAGGACATAAATGCAGAAACTCTGTTTATAAATATGTGCTCTGTTTATAAAAATGTTCTCAGATGGCTGATTAAGGATGTTTCTGTGACCTTAATTTGTTCCTGTGTTGTGTATTTTGTGGCACTGCCTTTGATAACATGGTTTCACTGTGCAGTTAGTTTGTAATACTCCCATATGTCTTCCTTTCAATGTGTAAGGGCATGTACATCTCTATACAGACTTAAACTTGGCCCCTTAGTGTCTTTTGCATGGAGTAGTGCAAAAGCCCCTCTCTCATCTTTCTTTGGGAGCTTGCAGACCTGGGAGTTTGGGCCTCTGATGGCCAAAACTCTTTACCAGCTCATATAAAATGTGTTGCTGGCCTCATGCCAGCTGTTACTGATTTTAACCGAAATTCATCACAGCTTGGTGCCAGGCAAAATATTGATTGGATAGCTCAAACCAGAAGCCCAGGGGCCAGAAAACTGTATGTGCCCTCTCCTTGGACAGGCAATACCTCCTGGCCAGGATGAACCACAACTAGTAAGGCGCACTGTAGGGGTGCTTTTGTCATTTTCCTGTGGCATAACTTACCTGAACACAAACAAAATGTGTTCTTCTGTGGTATTAAGACATTAAAAGAAATCAGCCTACTAATTGTTATTCCTTTTGTGGTGTTTCAGGAATTCAGTGACAATACAAGGAGACATGATCTATTTAAAAATATCAGGTGCTTTCCAGCCCCTGTGTTCAAAAGTGTTTAGGGATCCCTGATCCCATTTTCAGGTATTCAGCATGAGGCTTTCTTCCAGGGGAAAGGTTTCAGGAGGCCTCAAATGACTCAGACTTTCTCCAGGCAGTGCTGTGGAGTAACCCCAGGCTTTTTTGATGGAGTCACCTCCAGGATACTCTCTTTCTGTAACCAGAATTTTACCCCTCGTATTGAAAAACTGCATGTCTTTGTGTATACTGACTTCAGTGCACTTACTTCCTGAGTTTCTAGCACCATGCCTCTTTCCTATTCCTTAAAAAAACCAAATCAAACAAACAACAAAAAACCCTACACAAACAACTCCAAAAGCCCTTGCATTCTCTGCTTGCTCAATTACTCTAATTCTTGAGCCTTCTATGCTTTCTTCAAACATCTTTACATTATTTGTGCTAGACCATGAAATGTCTAGCAGAAATAAATAAACTCTCTATCAGATGGGACTGCATTTCTATTTTTGAAAGCTATCCAAGATGGAGAATTAAACTAGGGAGAGAGTGGGTGTTTGGATTGCGCTGTGATCTCTGATACAGTTTGAAATATAGGTTCAAATAGGTTGAAAACTCATTTGAATTAGTGCCATCAGATGTAATACAAAATACATAGCATTTCAGGGCATCTTCTCAAATAAAGGTCAAAAAGAGAGTGAAAATAACTTCTATCCTGTTTGGAATATATTTCACTATGTCTTGGTTTTGGAGACAAAATTTTAGGAGGAAGCCCTCTGGAATGAGCACCTCCTCCAAAGGGAAAGGGCCTCCCCCTTTCCTTTGCCAATGAGACAAGTTGATGACAGCAGGTAAAAGCGAAAAAAACCTGAACTGTTTATTAACACAGAACAAAACAGGGAAAAAAGAAAAGGGAAAGGGCGGGGGGGGTGCCTGCAAGGAACCAAAAAGGATTGAGTAAAACAGATGTTAACCCCAGAAACTTATCCTCTACCCACACATCTACACACCCACCCACAGCAGAACAGAAAAACTCAAAATACAATAAATGCCTGGAGAAGTGAATCACCCCAAACCAGGCCAAGAGTCACTTCTGAGACAAAGTCCAGGAAGTGGGTATTTGCTTTATTCAGCGCACCGGGTGTGCGGGGGATATCTCCTCCCAAGATGCACACGCCGGGCACACAGCAGATTACAATATGTGGCTGCATTTCATGCATATTCATTCCTTAGAAAAGGTGTGATTGTACAAACCATTTCTCAGTACTCATTACTATCATTAGCATACGCGAGGCGCAGGTGCAGCGCACCCTGGGGGTCGCGCTGAGGAAGGCTCCGCGTCTTCCTCGGTGGTCCGCTGATGAAGGCTGGACATCTTCATCGCCGTGCACTTTTCACCTTTCTCCTCTGGGCATACACAGTCTCTTGTGAGCTGTTTCAGCGATTTCCTCCCTGGTTTTAGCAAGCTCTGTCCTTCAGTTTTGCAAGTTTTGTTCCCTATTTCTTGCCAAGTTTCATCCTGTGTCTCTAGCTTCCAGCTAATACTTGCTAGCTTCTGTATTGGTTACAATGTATCTTGTCCTTGCCCAAGTATGCCCAACTGCAGTGCTTTTAACTCTTCCAGAAGGAAAATACACGAGCTGGCAACTGGTCCCCCCAATCTCCTGGAAGGGGAAGGCGAAGGGGAGTCCACACGGCAGCCTGGAGAAGGGCAGATGGAAAAAAACCTGTCAATTCTCCGGTGCTGATCCTCCTCACAGCAGGTGAAACTGGAGAACAGATGGAAAAAAACCAATTGCTTCTCCAGCGCCGGTCCTCCTCCTCACAGCAGGCGAAGCTGGTGGATTTCTGTGTCCCTTCGCTCACTGGTTTGGCCCTCCTTGGGGTTCAGACCAGCCAGGGCCACCCCACAGGCTCCCCAGGCCGGAGAGAA
>WEKY01056689.1:135134-179146 GCA_013390045.1 Picathartes gymnocephalus | reverse complement strand
TGGGTACCCTGAGGATAACTGGTATTATGAAGGACTTGCTGTAAGAGCTTTCATTATCATACTGCAAGCTTCTTCGAAGTTCCCACTTGCCTTATGAGAGATGGTGAATTTCTCCACCTCTTGTGAGAGTCAATGGAAAATGAGGAAACTTAATCAAAACTAGGCAGAAGGAAGGATCAGAATTATCTTTTTAAGCTAACAGGTCTGGTTTATTTTTAAAAATAAGTAATTTCTATGGAAGAAAAAAAGGTTTTCTTCTTTCCAAATAGATTTAATTGCCAGCAAGTCACATTGAAAATGGCAGTAACAACTTGTAATTACAAATGGGGATAGACAGAAATTCCCAGAGCACCTGCTTAATCAAAAAATAGAGGCTGAGGAGTGCAGTATTTTTCATGCTGTATTATAGTGATAATGGCAAGTCATTCAGAAAGCACAATAGGAAAAGTTAGGTCAAGCTGATATATTCTTGTTTTGTGATGCTGAGTAATTGTTAATATGGGCTCTTACTGTTGTCTTTTTTTTGCAGGAAGCAATGCAAGCAAGTAAGTATGTCTGTATCCCATATTGCTGTTTTACTCACAACTTAGCTGCTAATTTGATTGCTAGGGAGTTTTTATTCTCTTTATGTTAGTTGTGCAGCTGGGGAATTTGGTGGTAATAAAAACACAGAGCTCTTGCAGCACGCTTTGTGCTGATACATCTCAATGTGTCGTGAAGTATGTGATAACCTCACACTGCAGATATGTGACAGGGAAAGAAGTTTTCACCCATGGTCACTTGGCTGGCAGGAGAACTGGGATAAGGATCCCTGGCCTTGAGTCTCAGCACAGGGCTTCCTCTGTCTGACCATGCAGCCTCTGCCTTGGTTTTTTCATAGAGCTTTTAGTGGTATGATTCCTTCTAAGGATGTGGGGAAAGTTTTAGATATTAAGCAGGTATCTTTTTGTCAGCACTAAATTAATTTTAAAGGGAAGAAACAAAAATAGCACATCCTTTTGTGTTAGGTATCATATGCCCTCTGGAATCATCTTTGCCAAATGCTATTAATGGCTACTCAAGAGATTCATTCTATTATCTTGACTAGCTTATTTCTAAAGTAGTTTGACATTTTATTTGTCTGACTTATTTGTTGTTGTAGGGAGATATTGGTTTATTACCCTTTAGAAGGCTGAAATGTTAACCAGGAAATAGGGGAGCTCCTTTCATTACTTTTTTACTATGAAATACAAACTCTCAGACTGGAGTGTCAGCTCTGCAGTAAAGGAGAATTCTGGCCTTGTGCTCAAGAGGTTTGGATTTGACTACAAACAGTATCCCAGACCTTTTGTGGTAAGCTGCTTATTCTTCAATCCTACAAAACACTTTTAATCCCTGCACACCGTACCACTCAAATGGGAACTGAGGTTGACCTTTGTCTTCCTCTGGCACTGCCAAGGTCCCAGTGCTGTCAGTGTGAACAAGCACTGCAGGAAGGGAGCGTGCTGGAATGAAGTTGGGTTCCTGCTCCCAGAGCAGACCTAGCTGTGAACAGTAGGACACACGTAATTTAAAATCTTCACAGGTGTCACTGCTGGATGTGTACTGTTGGCAGTGTGAACTATAATGGTAACTGTAGTATGTTAGCAAAAACCTGTTTTACGTGGAGGAATTAGAACCATTTCATATGGTCATTTTTTAAACTGAGCTTGTTTCTTCCTCAGCTAGTCCAGACATGCTTGACAGCAGTTGAAAGCTCTTAAATTTAATGGCTTTGGGTGATTTTGTATGGCTATTCTGGTGTGAGTCTTCTCTGCTTCATGATTTCCTGATTCCACCTTCATATCTACACACACACTGTCCATTCGGGAATGCAAGATAAATATTTGATTTTATTATGATCTTTGGGAGGCACTGTGAGTAGGAGGGGTTTACTGAGAGGCTAGGAGAAAGCTAGAGAAAACCAGTTTCTCATAAGCAGAGAAAACCAGTTGAGATGGATTTGCAGTTTTCTGTGTGTGAGAGCACTATTTTCCTTTGCATTACCGTTTTGAGCCAGAGAAGATAAAAAGAATTAATAGAAGCCTGGATATGAAGACATGTGCTGCTACACATGTTTTTGGAGTCTGGTAGATTCTGGGCTTGGCACATTAAAAAATCTGTCCTTTCATGAAGGAGTTTTCCTCATATTAGAAAAAAACTGTAAGGTAAATGAAACAAATAAGTAGAGCAGGCATGTATTATTAAGCAAGTTTTGTGTCAGTGAATGAATATCCACATTTTTAAAAAGAGTCTAAAACTAAAACCTACAAAAATAAATTGCTTTGTCTTAACAATGCATCATCTAAGGAAGCTTTTGCTTTTTGAGGATAAAATAATAGAAGACTTTAGACCTTCTTATAGCAAAGATAATTGCACTCTTGCTTATTTTAATTACATTATTTTAAGTAGGTCACTCATATGCTTAAACCTATGGAGAATTTAGGAAAGCTTAGCAACCTGGCATAAGGGCAGACCTGCTTTTACAGTGCCTGTATTGCTCCAGCATTTTAGCATGGACTGCCTGCAGTCAGAGGGAACATCTACTTGTACTTGTTTTTTAATCTAGCCTGGTGTTAGCACTTCTTTTCTGGGTCAACTGATTTCATTACAGACATGTTCGTTGCAGTCAAGCTGTCTTGTAGCAGCAGTGATAAAAAGATAAAATCAGGCTTCTGAAAGTGATGGTGACAAGATTGGCTCAGAGTGGGTAAAGAGACTAAAAACAGGAACAACTTCATGTGGTCAAAGATGGTACTGCATATTTGCTTTCTGATTTAGGGTGTGTTTAATGGCTATAGAAGAATGAGCTCAGAACCAGCTCAGTTCCTGATTTCTTAAATGCGTGGCTCTGTTTTCCAGGTGCTTAGGATGCTGCTTGTCCCTTTGGTACTGAAAAAGTCTGACCTTTGGTGTCATCTCAAGAGCAGCAGGGCTCCAAGCACATTTGTAACAGATCTTCCCCTCTTCAGCTGCTTAAGTGGTGCACCAGAGCTCCTCTGAAAATTTGAGTAAAAGGCTCTTTGGAAAATATTTGGCTGCAAAGATACAATGTGGAGAGTACTAAAAGGAGGACCTGGGTCCGAGCTTTCTTTGCTCCATATATAATGGAGATACAAGCTGGTCTTCAAATTCCTTGGAGACCTACAAGAAAAAAGGTCATAAAGGTGATGCCAGTGGGTATAATACATTTGGAAAATGCTGGGATTTCTGACATGGCAGGTTTTCAAGCATTGCATTTGTTACCAAAGGCAGTTAAGTGGAATTGCAGTACACAGAACATCTGTTTCAGAAAAAAATCTCTTACCTCTGCTTTTTACACATCCTGTGTGTCTTCTGTGGTGAATTGTGCCACATTGTCAGTTTTATCACTGTTATTTTTTTTCTGCTGAACTCCACACGAATGGATGTGTAGCAAGAGGTCCGAGAGAGAATGCTTTGGATCAGCATTTGTTTGCTGTCTGGAGCTCTGCCAGTGTATCTGAGGAGATTGTGATAGTGGGGAGTCTTTCCTGGAGTTCAGGAAAAGGGAAGGAAAAAAAGCTCTGAGCTCTGAACAGAGGAGTTTGCACGAAGCACCCTCTATGGTAGAAACAAGTCAGGTGGAAAAACAAGTCATGCAAGATGGTTAGCAGTGTATCTAATTCTTCCTTTCTTCACTACGAAGCCCATCTTCTTCAAAAGAAAATGGCAGTTATTGGCAGTTTGAACTTCTCAGTGGTGTTCAAAGTAACAGGGTTTTATAAGTGTGAAATGTGATGTTTTCCTTCTGTTAAAATAGCAGATAAGCGCTTCTCCCTCTGTTTGACCAGGACTTCACCAAGCACAGAGAAGAGGGAGCAAGGTAGTAAGGAGGCAGAACCTTTCTTTTTATTTCTTGGCTGCTGGGTGTAGTCTCAGAGTGGTGAGGGACAGGAGCCATCTGAAAGCCCTGATCCACTGTTTTTTCAATTCAAAGACTCTCATCTATTTAAAGAGATTTGAAAAAAACTTCAAACCTGTCTCCCTCAGTTAAGCTCAGTATTGTTGGCTGGTCAACTTGGAAAAAGGAGAGATTAAAATAATATTATCCTGGAGCATACCCTGTCTTCTGCTTTCTTGATGTTAAGCAGCACTGTGGCACAGCTTTGTGCAATAGCTCCTTGCCTGCTGTAATGAGAGCCCTCCCTCTGGTTTCAACCCACAAATTGTTATGGCTGATTGCTGGAGGTGGAAATGCTGTACTCTATAGCCCTGCCTATCCCTGTTCCTGTTTCTCCTCAATGCAGTGGATACTTTCCTGGTTTCTTCTGTAAGATCACAGATTGTAGTGGAAGTGACCTAAGTAGCCAGTAAAGACTTGAAATGAAGTTGAAACAAAATGAACAAAGCTGTAGGGAAAGTGAATTTGATTGTAAAGTTTTCACTGTATGATTAGCCAAATCCTAAAATCTGTCTATTCCTGGACTTTTCCTAAAATATCTACTTTAAATTAATTACATAGGCATAATCCCCTATGAGGGCATTTGTTCTGAGGCAAGAGTATCTATGTAGAAATTGAACTCTTGAAACCACTTGAAAGTATTCTACAATAACTACTTTGATTAATTTCTAAGCATATCAGGACCTACAGCGATTACAGCTGGTATTGCTTCTGTACCTCACTGGTTGCTTAAAGTAGCTCGGAGACTGTGCCTAGTGATGAATCAGGTTCAGAATTGTGGCCTCTCATTTTATTTAAACTAGCAGAAGCAAACAGGCTTCTCAGTGCTCCATCTAAAAATGTGTTACCACAGATTGAAACTCTGTACTGTGTATCTGTGTGCTGACTCCACAAACCTCCCACCCTTTGCCACTAGCTCTTTCATAACTGTAGAGTTTAAATGTGGAAACATCTCTTAAGTCAGACAAGGATATTTGGCTCAGAAAATGAGAGGAGGAGGTCAGTGCATCCCATGAAGTGATACATGAGGGCATGAGATGTGTCTAATGGCAAAGACTGGAAAAAGGCAAGGGAAGAGTACTGAAGGAGAGAAAATTAGAAGTGAAGGGAGTGGAAGCAAGAGGAGGCTGTCAGGTTCGGATGAAATGAAAATGAGTAGTTGTTAATGTACAGGAATTGCTCTGTGACTTTGGATAGGTTAGACTCCCTGCTTCCCAGACTTTCCTGCCATGCTGTCCCTGCTCACTTCAGCAGAGAACTTGGCCTTCATCACTCAGAGGTTGCCATCTGTCATAGTCACCCACTGGCCTGTGAATTATTTGTGCTCGTCTAAAGGCACGAACTGCTGAATGTGTGAGCTCTGCTGTCACTCCAGGATTGATGCTGCAGCTCAGCTGGAGGCCAAATGGTAGAGTCAGCCCCCAAAAGAGCCCCACAGCAGCTCTCTCCAAGGTTCTCAAAGAAGGAGTGCAGGCCTCAACTGTGCTGCAGCCAATGCTGAAAGCAGAATAGCAATATTTAAAACTGAAAAAAAAAGTGCTGTTCACCTTTGTGGACCTTACTGTTTCATTATGGTTTGGATGAAGCTTCACAGAAACGTGGTGTGATAGCTCTGCTATTTCTAGTATGTTTAAAACTATCTGCAGACATGCGAGTTCACCCTCACCTTTCATTCATGCTAAGGGGGAAGTGTGATACATATATTAGACTGCAGCACTGACCAAAATAACCCCAACACTTTGCACCCTGTGAGCAGCTGATGAATGTGATGGTCTGTTTCAATGTCACAGTCTCCCTGCAGTCAGTGTTTAGACACAGATGACAGAAACATAAATACATTCCTGAAATCAAGAAGTAGTTACAGTTCATGAACAACAGAGGGTCAGATTCAAAACTGGTGGAAGTTATCGTAGCTTCATTAAAGTTTCATTTATTTATGTTTATGTTATTTTATCAGCATGATTGCACAGCTCTAGTTTAGGGCATGGTTTTCAGAGTAACTGAATCAGCTTAAGTAAGGTGCAAGTGGACTCTGCTGTGGGGAGATCAGAGCTGGGAGGGAGAGTGAGCGCTCTTAAATCAGATGTGCAGTCAGTAAAAATAATTATGTGGAACTACAGCCTTAATAGAGTGCTGCAATTTTATACCAGCTCCTGATATGACTGGTAAATTGTAGCTAAAGTTTAATTTACCCACCACCCACCAGCTCTTCATGCTGACTATCAGAATTATGAAAGCTGCTCTCATCTGATAATGGCCTCAAGACTTACCAGTATGAGGACACTAAAGGTAGGCTAAGAGTGACTCATCTTCTCCATATCATGAATTTATAAACTAGTTATGCCAGTGGAATTATCAAAGAAATTTGGCATTCTGGAAGTCCTTTCATAGTCCAAGTGCATATTAATTTAATAATTTAAGGCTACCTTTTCTGAAAGTGTGTTGATGCTGTTTGTAGTAGTTTTGGAAGATGCAAGGTCTGTTTACAGCCTCAGTCTCATCATGTCTTTCTGTTGTTACACAGCTGTTTGAAATTTTGAGGTTAAATCTATGCAATTCCTTTGTATCAACTGAATAATTCTTCTAGTGTCTTGAGAACAGGGTTTTTTTGTTAATTTTGTAAAATAATTTTATCTATTGCTTTATAGTTTAATAGAAACTTTCTGAAGGACTGAAGAGAACTTCACAGTATTTTTAAATATTTTTATGATGTGCAGGTGGAAGATACTTGAGTTGTCCTGGATTTTGGCGCTTAGGCAGTCCTTTAGTTAGTATTTCTGGACATGTCTGTGGCACAGATTTAGATACTCTTTGCAATTTTGAATTTTCTTTTGACCTCAATAGGTACTAAATCTAATAAGGACAGACATGTCACTGTAAAATTGAAGCAGAGACAGGAAATAGGCATTTGTCATTTGGATGAATTCCAACAAGCTTGATTTCATACTGCTTTTTGAAAAGCAGCCTGATATGATAAATGACAGCAAATGAAATTGTTTAACAGTTACTGACCTCTTTTTTTGGTAGTATTCCTGCAGAAGGTGCCATATTCAAACCTAAATACAGAAAATAGCTGCAAGCATGTTATGAAGCTTTCCATAGGTATAAGTGTGAGTGTTCTCCAAAGTGCTTAGAGTAATGAAGTCTTGCTAGTACAAGTAATTTTGCTATTGTCTAGTTCTGTTACAAATGTGAAGGGATAGAAAAATGGAGATTCTCATGACAGATGTTAGCCGTGTCCCTTGATGTACATCTGGCAAGCCCTTGGACTTAAATTGCAATATCCTCACAGACATTAACATGCACTGGTTGATCAGTGCTTCTCTGTCCTCTGTCTTGGCAAACACATTACTAATAATGTTTATTGTCTGATCACAGTGGGAAATCTCTGTAATTTTAGAAGTATTTATTGCCAAAGTCAACATGAGGTGGCATGCCAACAAAGCCCGAGGAAGGCTGTAGATCTTATTGGGAATGAGAGAAAAGGTTGGCCAGATTCTTCATCAGGGAGCCTTTAATTTCAGCTGTCCCTGCTAGGAAGTCTTTCCAGGTATGGGAGAGCTCTCTTATGCTGTCTGGGTTAGAGAGGATACAGCATGTATAGGAGGGTGTAGTCTGTCTCCTCTCACCTAGTGCATGTGGACAAAGAAATCAGCAAAGGTAGGGTGTAATCTATGGAGAGCAGCCCATGGAGCTGCCACCTCCTGCTGAACCACCTCCTTTAAAATTTTCGGGGCACATCATTAGATGCACGTTAGCTGAAATACATTTAGTGGTACAAGGAAACAGAAAAACATGCTCATGAAGATCAGTCGTTCTGAACAGAGAGAAGTCCAAGCACTCTCTCTGTCTCCTTGTTCTAAGGGAAGTCTATGACAGAGCTAATTGTAAGCCAGTTTTTTAACCAATTCTGTATCACATCTGGAAAAATGTCAACATACTTTACAGCCTTACTTGTAGTCAAGAAAACATTGAGCAGAAATTTGTGTAAGACAGCTTACTCTCTTCGTAATATATTTGTATTTGTCATGTGTGTATATATGTATCTCTATTCCTATAGAAAAGCAGACTCTGGAAGCACAGCGTTCATTTCATAGAATCCTTTAGTACAGTGGTCCCTCATACCCCTAATGGTTTCTGGATGTATTATTTCTTTTTTCTTTTCCCATTCTCTTTTGTGCCTCTAAGAGGAGCAAAGGCCAAGTTTGGCAGCAGCCACTTTCCTTTTGAGAACCTCTGTTCTTTGCTGCATGTCAGATGGTGTTAGAGAATAGTTTCTAAACCAGATTAATTTAGTTCAAACAAAGTTCCCAAGCTTTGCAGAAGCTGTCAATTTGCGTTTTTATTTTTATTTCCTTTTTGACACAATCTAGTGTCAAAAAGAGTTCAAAATCCAATATGACAGCATGATGGGAAGGTGTTGTGCCTTCTTTCCAATTTAGAAGAATTGCTTTCCAAGTGAGAAGATCTCCAGCATCTCCTAGTGCTGTGAAGAATGCAGCAAGTACAAAGATGCTTTGCAGTAAATGTTTCCAAGAGGCCTGGTGAAGCCCGAATTTGAACATGGCTGAGCCAGCTGAGACCCTCCCCAATATGAAATACTTGCTCCTTGCAGTCCCAGCTTGTATTCTGCTCTTGTGTCTAATTTGATAACAAAAAAAACTATGTTTGCTAACTTTTAATGACTTTTTGCATTAGGTTTCCTTGCAAATCCTTGTTTCCTGTGCAATGTTAGCTTCCTTTTGGGAAAACCCTGAGTATGAAAGGAAATACAGTTCCAGATGGTATATTCTGGCTGTTTAGTTCTTTCCCTTGGACACAGTTGCAGAGCTGCTATATTCTGTTATTATATTAATTCCTACCTGTTGCTTGGAGTAGGGTTTGGTTCCCTCCCAGGGTGCATCTCCTGTTCATCCCTGTCCACCTACAGCTGTTGATGTGATGAGCCATTTGGGTGTTGTTAGGTTCCCTGAAGGAGTAAATAAAAAGCTTCCTACAGGTTTTGTCAGTCTCTCGTATACCCTCCACAGGCTAACTGCTCACTTAAGATAGTGTTGCTCAGTCTCTAAATATGAAATTTAAAGATTTGAAATTCCTTTGGCTTCATATCTGAGTTTCCGTGAGGCTGTGTATGCAATTTCTTAACCTTGAACTGTTGTTTAAACTTGTACTTCCCTAACAGAGCACAGAACCAGGTACTTAACTTTATGAATGTGCTTGTAGGCTTGAATGCCTACAGTGAGGTGCCCGCTCTTGCATTTGCCCCATTCAGTGTTGCTCAGTATTCTGGATGGTGCAGAAGCTGTCATGTAAATCTTCAGCTTGGCAACAGAAATGCCATGCAGTTAACTCACTGACTGGTCTCTGCTACGCTTCATCTACTTTTCTGATTTCATTTGAGATTTGGTGACACCAGGTCTGCAAGTGGTAATGACAGCCCCTGCTGTTTGCAGGCATATAGCCCGAGTGTGTGGTTAAATGCATGGATGTGCGTGTGCGCACTGAATGCTTACACAATTCCATAGCATTATGAGTTACCATCATCTCTGCCAGTGAGTTGCCAGGGTTTTCTTTCATTGCATTGACTCTCAAGGTGACCTAAATGAAGGAGAGAATGACAACACCTTGACTCAGAAGGCACACATTCTAGAGATTGCTCAGGAGGGAAGCAGTTGACTTGGCAAGTTCAATTTTGAAAGCAATCTTTTTCAGGGTGCTGAAAGATAACAAGGGAGGAATCCTGCCCAGGAAACGAGAAACTCAATTTACCAACTGTCAGACACGTGGCATTGACTTTGAACAAAATGAACACCAGACTCTCTGAGGCTTGAGGTGTCAGTGGAGCCCAAAAGTCATATACACGTATTTGAATGATGCAGATGAGTAGCCTTTATATGGCAAGGTTGCTTTTATCTCCTAAAATAAAATAATGGCATCCATAAAGGTGATTTTGCTACAGGGAGGACTTCCTTGCAGTCTAGATGTTGAAACAAATATCTTGAAGATGTGTAGAGTAATGAATTTTAATTGATTGCATTTCTCTTTCCATGGGAAAACTTCTTTCTATATTTTATAGCATGTTTCACTTCAAATGCTGATCCTGTTTGACGGGGTTCCCAGTTTAGTCTGAGAAAATAAAAAGTGATGAGTGTTGAGAAAGATGGAATGTGTTGAGATTAAGTATTCTCTCTTTTAGTTGTCAGGTAGTGCTTTGAGGATTAGAATTAAAAAACCAAAGGTTTGAAAAGGTTGATTAGGTTTTTGAGGCAGAAATGGTGATCAAGGTTTACAAACATGGTATCAGATGGGATTTTTTTTGTGTTTTGTTTTATTTTTAAAGCCTCTGCCGTCCTGCTGCTGTGTTAGATCTGCGTCAGTTTGGTTAAGCTGACAGCTTTATACTTCCCAGCTTGGAAGCTGGGTCTGTGCTGTTTCTGCCAGTTAGAGGATTTTGAAGGAACTACCAGTCAGGTATTTTGCAGAGGCACGAGAGGCGAGAGCTGCAAGGGGTAGCACACTGCAGGTAAGAACAGCTGCAGAATGGCTCTTTTCTCCCCTTGCCCGCTGTGTCTGTCAGACCTGTTGCTCTCTCTTCGGCCCAGTGCTGCTCCCAGCATGTGCCAGGCCTTGGTGTGAGCAGCGTGTTAAGTCAAACCATGAGCTGTAGCTGAGTGAACAGTCACAATCTGCCTCAAAAAATTGATGTAAGTATGCTAATTCTGCCTTTCACATTCCTTGAGGATCCTTTCTACAAGAAAATGAGATGTTTACCTGCAACCCCCCAGATTTGACATAGCTCCACTAAGGAAAATAACGTATGTGTTTCCTGGGGATATCCCCATGTGTAAGAAAGGAATGGAACCTGAAAGGGGCTGTAGTCAGGTGGGGGTCAGCCTTTTCTCCCAGGCAACCAGTGACCAGAGGGAATGGGTTCAAGCTATGCCAGGGTTCAGGTGGGACATCAGGAAGAATTTCTTCACTGAGAGGGTGGTCAGGCATTGGCATGGGCTGCCCATACAATGGAAGTGATGGAGTCACCATTCCTGGAACTGTTCAAGGAATGGCTGGAGGCAGCACTTAGTGCTGTGGTTTACTTGGCATAGAATCATAGAATGTTTGACACAAAATCATAGACTGTCGTGAGGTTGGGATGGACCTAAAAGATCATCTGGTCCCAACCCCCTCCCATGGACAGGAACACCTCCCACTAGACTGTGTTACTCAAGGCCTTCTCCAGCCTGGCTTTGAACACTTCCAGGGTTGGGGCATCCATAAGCTCCCATGTCAACCTGTTCCAGTGTCTCTCCTCCCTCATGGTAAAAAATTTCTTCCTAATATCTAACCTAAATTTTCCCTCTTTCAGTTACTCCTTGTCCCGTCACCACAGTTCCTGATGAAGAGTCCCTCTCGGGCTGTTACTAGGTCAAAGGTTGCACTTGATGATCTTGGAGGTATTTTCCAAACTTAATGATTCTATCTTCCATGATTTCAAATTACATTAATGCTTTAAAAATCACATTTTATAAGATTAGCTTTTAATTAAAAAGTCAAAACAAAGCTGACAAATCCAAGGGGGAAAAAGTGTTGTTCAGTGGAAGTTTAGATTATACTTTGATTTTGATACATTCCTCTGTTTCCAGCAGGAAAAAAACTCCCACTCACTATGGAGGAAGGTGATTTTCCAGCCCTGTCTTGCAAGTTGGAAATTTAAATGCAGCATCACTGTGGGTGCAGGTGATACTGAGAAAGTGAAATAGGACTTAAAATACGGATTTAAAAAACCCTTTGTGAAGTAGAGCTAGGTAAAGAGTGAGGCTTGAATCCTGTATGCTGCCACTTAGATCTTCCTTCTGATAGGGATTGCACCCTAGCAAATTCAATGTCGAGTTCAGATTATGATCTATGGGCTTTAATTTGCTTTACTATTCCAATCCACAAAAAGGGCAGGAGGGAAAACCCTGGGGGACTACAGACCTGTTAGTCTAACCTTTTTCTAGAAGAAAAAGTTAGTTAGTTAATGTTAGTCTATGGAGAAAATTATACTGGGTACTGTTGAAAGAGACTTAAAGAATAATGCAATCATTAGGTACAGTGAACATGGGTTCACAGAGGGAAAGTCCTGTTTAACTAATTTGATCTCTTTGTATGGTAAGGTCACCTGCCTAATGGATGAAGGGAAGGCAGGGGATGTGTAATTTTTCTAGATTTTAGTAAGACATTTCATATTGATACCCACTCTCACAGGACCCTTCTGGAGAAGCTGACCAACTGTGGGATTTGGGGGTTCATGTTATGGTGGGTGAAAAACTGGCTGAAGGACAGGTCTCAAAGAGTTGTGGTGCATGGGGCTTCATCTGGCTGGCAACCATTCACCAGCAGCGTTCCGAGGGTTCAGCTCTAGGCGTGGTCAGTATATTTATCACTGATATGAATGCAGGATTTGACTGTACTGTTAGCACATCTGCTGACAATATCACACTGGGAGGTGCTGTTAGCTCTCTGGAGGGACAGGAGGCCTTGCAGAGGCATAAAGGTTGGAGCATTGGGCTGTCATTAGTGGGATGAAATTTGGCAAGTTGAAATTTAGCTGGATCTTCACTCTTCAGCTCCTTCTTACGTTATGGCTGAGGGAAATACTGCTGAATACCTCTATTCTTTTTTTATCCATTGTCCTGCTTTTAGCTGTGATAGAGTTACTTCTCTCCACAGTACCTGCTACAGTGCTGTGTTTTGGATTTAGTATGAGTAGAATGGTGATAACAGGCTTACTTTAGTTGTTGCTAAGTAGTGCTTCCTCTTAATTAAGGACTTTTCAGTTTTCCACGCTCTGCCAGTGAGGAGGTGCACAAGGAGCTGGGAGGGAGCATGGCCAGGACAGCTGATCCAAACTGGCCACAGGGATGTTCCTTCCATACCATAGAGTGTCAGCCTCAGGATATAAACTGGGGGAAGTTGGCTTGGAGCCACTGATCTCTGCTGAGGGACAGGCTGGGCATTGGTCGGTGGTGGGTGGGATTATGTGCTGTGCATCACCTGCATTTTGTGGGGCTTTTCATTCCTCTCTTTCTCCTTTCCATTGCAGTTATTACTATTGTTATTATTATTGGCATTAGTATGATTATAATATTTTACTTTGTTTCAATGATTGAAATGTTCTTCTCTCAACCCAAGAATTCTAATTTTTTTCTGCTTCTCCTCCCAATTCCATCAGGGTAGTGGGGGGGTGGGAGTGATAGGCAGGTGTGTTGTACATGGTTGCCAGCTGGGGTTAAACCACGGCACCTGTACATCAACAAATGATGAACAACCCCTAATTTGTTTTCCCTGGGAAGAAGTCTCCCTGTTCTTCAGCAAGGATTGAGGTGCCTTGTGTGAATCAGGTCATTACAAGAACTTGCATTAGGCTAATAGAAGATCATGGAATTGGCGTAACACTTCAACAGTTTTATTACTGGAATTGCAGAGCTGAATGCTCAACAGAGGGATGAGATCATTCTGGTCTTGCATTCAGCCTCAGCATCCACTCAGAGATGGTAGAGCATTGTCAAGGACAGGGGAAACTGCAAATGGATGTGCCAGAATATCATCATAGCTGAGATGGTGCCTACATAGGAACAGGCAAATGACAAAAATACCACCAGTAAGTAATAGTGGAGTGATTTTTTGGAGTCACTTCTGACTCTTATCTACTGACTTCATGGAAGCCATTAATGGATGGCAAGTTACATTCAGCTGATTACTAACATTGCTGCTTTAATTCGTGGCATTCCCTGGTGTCTTACATGGCTCTATAATTGCAGTAGGATGTCTGGTCCAGCTGTTTAAATATTTTTTATAAGATAGTGTGTACAGTGTTACCATTAAATCTGATTTATTCAGTTTTTAAAAAATTTTTGTATTAAACCACTGAAACACAGGTTCATTTCTGCTTGTTTGTTAAATGCTGTTACAATATGGGAGCTGAGTTCTAATGAGAAACTTGGCAGAGATAATTTGCAGGTAGCTTTTACGGGAGTAAAATATTGGTTGGAAATAAAATTTCAGTCTCAGGCTGCCATGGGTCAGTCATTGTAAAGACAGTTTAAAAAGAATGAAAATACTCATACTGGATAAAAGTTTTGAAGGAGGTATATGAATTATAAATGTTAATGATGGGTTTCCAAAGTCACTTGCAATCAGATTTATGAAGATACTGCAGTATATAAAGGTGCAGGTAGATGTTTTATGGAAATAACAAACATAAATGTCATTGAGGGCCTCAAAGATGAGATTTTTTTTTTTTAGCTTTTTTGCCACTTTGCCTGAATCTTTTTAATGAGACCCAGTTTGCCATGGGAAAAGGAAGTAGAACTTTTGAAAGTTGAACTCTGCAATCTGTTTGAAACTTTTCTTGAAGAATAGAGAGATCTATTACTGCTGTACTTGTTTCTGAAAATTGTACATTTAAGGCACTTCTGTAAAAGGTAAAGGGAAGGTTGTATCCAGTTAGAATTGCAGCAGCAAGTTTAAGACCGATGGGAAAACTTGAGGTAGTGAGGAGTAGTGATAAGATCTGTGAAACTGGGAAATGAATAAGATTTCCTTATTCCTTAGCCTAAAACAAATGTTTGGATTTATTATCATTTTATTGATTAAGCTGAAAAATTGGAGACTTTTCTCTTTTGTAATTTCAACTCAAACTACACAGCACTGCCTCTGAATAGAAAGTAGAGAAATAGAAGAGATTTTAAAATAAAGTGATTTCCAGATAGCTTTATATAAGCAGTAAAAGCAGAAATAAAGAATATTTTATAGTTTGAGGAGCATCAAGCAATGAAAATCAATCAATGTGAACCAGGTTCATAGTATTAAAAAAACTATCAGCTCATAGTGGGAAGTAAAACAGGTACAACATTCACAGTAAGGAAAGCAGATGAAAAAAATGAACAGATTAATGGGAATATTTTAAACATGTGTGTGGTGTGTGTGTGTCTATGGTATTTTATTACAACAGAAAATCCATTAAACTTAAATTTGTTCACCAAAGTCCAGTTATATATGTTACACAGTGGAAACATGTGGTCAGTTGATTCCTGCCTGCAGCACCCACTGCCAATTGCTCACTGCCTGCTGCCCCCCTCCAGTGGGATGGAGGAGAGAATTGGAAGAGCAGAAGTGAGAAAAGATCAGTTTGAGTGAAGCAAAGCGCTGTGTGCCAGCAGAGAAACCAGGAGCTCCTTCCCATGGGCGAGCAGGTGTTTAGCCCCTTCCTGTAGGCAGGCAAAATGCTTACTTGGGAAGGCAAATGCTGTACCAGCAAACAACCCTCCTTCATCCTCCTTTCCATGAGCTTTTATTGCTGAGCACAATGCCACGGGCTGTGGGATATCCCTTTGGTCGCTTGGGGCTGTTTATCCTGGCTGTGTCCCCTCTTGACTTCTTGCCCAGCCCTCAGGGTGAACATTGCCATTGAAAGGTGATTTTGCCTGGTTTTCCTCCAGGGTAGTTGCTGCTGGAGTTGCTGTGCCTAGTGGCAGCTAGAAGGTGGTGCTGGTAACTGCAGCAGCTGGAAGTTGCTTCTGTACCTTGTCATTTTTCACTTGGCCGTTTTGCCAGAATTCACCATTTTCTCGGATCATCTGCATTCCTTAATAAATCCATCAAGACATGTATCTCTCTGGTCACAACTTGGAGTTATGTTGCTTTTTTCACTGCTGGAGAGGCTTGATTTTTGTTGCTAATTTATTTTTACCAGCTGAAGTTTTCGAGTTTTGTTGGAAATCAGTTCCCAGGGTGTACTTTGTTCATGTGGGGTGGCACCTTCATCCTTTCAGCTATGGCTGAAGCCCTCTGTCTGACTTTAGTTGAACCCTTGCATTTCCTTGCAACTAAGGGCTCTAAATCCTCAGCTTTTTTATTGCCTTCATTAAACATGATGAATTTCATGTGCATTTGAATCTTATGTTTTGGAATGGCTTAATTTTTGGAGTTATAAATCTGCCTTGCCTTTCCAATGGTGACTGCTGCTTAAAAGAGAACTGGACACTCAGTGGACTGGATACTTTTGCTCCCAATGCACAGGCTGTGATTTTGGTCAAAGTGCATGAATTTGGGCTTTTGAATCAGTTTTGCAGATGTGCAGGAGGCAGCTCTGTGAGTTACCTGCTGACATTGCATTTAAATGAGGCATTAGCTAATTTTTCCCAACCCTAATGGTTAGTTCCAAGTGTTTGTGTTATTTTTTCTTTGAAATTAGAGACTCTGTTATATATATCTATTTTAACTTGAGTGGACATCCATGCCTGTCTTTAGTGTATTTCTTCCTGAAAATTCTTATTTTAGAATGATAAAAGCATCTAATAAACAGAGATTATTTGTTACTGGTACAGAGTATCTGTCAGAATACCAGAAATATGGAGCTCTTGAGAGCTGAGAACTATTTTATACCATAACTGTACTAATATCTTATCCCTGCCCACTCTTTTAATGGAGGCAATCTGTTTTTAAAGTTTTAAAGATGTGTTTAAAGTTGCTATTTCAGTATACATTTTCATATTTTCCTTTGCCTGAAGCAGCTGATATCCCCCTGAATCCTGAACAGGCTATTTGTGTGTGAAGAAGCATTATGGCTCTGCCTGTGTAAACAGAATTTGAGTTGCTTCTGAATGCCCAGGCAGTGCCAGAGTTAGGTAAATAAACTAACTACATTAATTGCTCCTACATCCCTTGAGTGCTTCCACTTTGTAGGTTTTACAGTAATGTTAATGTATTGTAATCCATTATTATTTGCAAAATTAAAATTTTCTTTCTTTGCCCGCATCTGCCACTGTTAATTTAGAAGCTCTAATAAATGCATTAAAAGAGGGAAGTAATAGGCAAAAAAAAAGCCCCTCTGGGAATGTATAATTTTACTCTTTATGCTGTGTTGGAAGAAAATAAGCAGTGTAAACATGCAAAGTTAGCACACTGCTAAAGTGAGACTACAAAGGAAAGTCATAAAACCCTTCTGTAGCTGTTGCACTTGCATTTATTATAGAAATAGGATGAGGCTCAGTAAGTGCAGTGATATGCTGAAAGCAGGTGTCAGACTTGCGTTGAAGGATGGGCCTATGTCGAAGCCGTGAGCAGTGTCATGCATTGGGATGGGAAGCTGCCCATGGGATGGGAAAATGATAAACCATCAGAAAGCTGAGATTCATAAAGGAAAGAGGGAAAATCACAGAAGGACCTGTACGTGGACACAGCACATCAGTAAGAGTAAAGGTGGCTGAATAGGGAAATTAAGCTTGTCGGAGTGAGCTGTTTTGATTGGGCAACAATTGCCTTACTGCCTTTTGGGAGCTGGCTGATACTAAACATGCATTTCTCCTATTAATTAGAAGTGCCAGAGGGCAGTAGGAGATGTCAGATACAGATGTTTTGTGTAGCCATTGTGTGACTTCAGAGGTGAGCATGAGATAGCCCGTGACAAGCTGAGCAACTGGGATAAGTCAGAGATTCACAGAGATCCAGACAAACTAAAGGAAGAAGTTAGGATTGGAGCAAGAGAGAAAGTGGACAGGGAGTAGATGTTTCGGGAAGCCCTTAAATTGAACAGGTTTTTTGCAAGGCTGGGCTCAGGTGGAAATAGGAAAAGCTGAGCTGCCTGGAGGAAAAGAAACATTTTGAAGCAGCATGGCCACCCAGGAGGAGCCAGGAAGATGGCTACATACAGGGAATGTACACGGAGATGTGTGGCAGAAGAAGCAAATGTGCTTTATTCCTTTTGGTAGCATTGTGCTGCATCCTGTGGGGACTTCAGAGAGCTTCAGGGGAGATGCTGGGTTCAGCAACTCATTGCAGGTGCCACCCTGATGGCTGTGACCTCCTCCACAGCCTGTCTTGCAGCAGCCAGGCCTCACAGGGGTTCTGCTGTCCCCTGTGCCGAGGGAGCAGCTGCAGGAACACTTGCAGGCAGAAGTGCCAAGGCACAGGCTCTGTAGGGCAGCCTAATGACAGCCCTGGGGATAGGAAGTGAGCCTTTCCCAGTGGGTAGGATGTGACAAATGTCCTGTTGTTTCAATGAGAGAATCTTCTCCCATTAGTCTAATCACTGTAATTAGTCAAGCTGTCCTCCCTGGTGATGTCCCCTGGGACGCGTTTCGAAATTTTCCTCCTGTTAGCGCCTGGAGGGTGCTGGATTTGGGAGTAAAGAAGAGCAGTGCTTTTGTTATCCACCCTAAGAGGAGAAATCTGAGCAAAAGGGGCAGTTTCAGGGTATGACTTTGAACAATCACAATAAAAGGATGTGATGTGATGATTTTTGGCAGAGTGTGGATGAAAGTTAGGAAAGGAAATAAGCTCACTGTGCTGAATGGGATGTATATATTTGTACAGGGGCAAGGTAGCCCCTGTTGGGATATTTGTCTCAGGGTTTCTGACCTAAGCATACATTCTGGTGGAAGACTGTCAGTCTATAGCTGTTAGGGTACTTCCAATCTAGAAACAAGCATGTTCAGTAATACAGTTTTTATGCAGGCATAAAGCAATTGCAGTAAAATAAAGGAGGTTCTTTAATTTCATGAGGCTTAAAAATGTGTATGGTCCACCAGGCCATACAAATCCCTCTTGATTTTCTAATGTGCAGCAGCATCGGGCTTTGCAGAATAAATGGAGCTAATCGTTTCTTGGAGCTGGTCTGATCCATTGCTTGAGAAGCTGAGAGCTCAGGCTTGTTCCCTTGAGTCATTTGTAACTCCTTTCTTCTGTCTTAACATTTTAATACGCAGAGCTGGGGAACTTCATGGCTTTTGTAAAGCTTTGTAAATTGCTGCAGTGAAAGATTGTCCTCCATAAAGTATACAGTGTTATTCCTGGACTCCTGTGGGGTAGAGTACCCTCCTTTTGTGTGTATTGGACTGAAGGGCTGAATAGCAATTGTTGAAGCCTTGAATATTTGCAATGAATTGTGGAAGGAAAATGGAAGAATAGATAACTTTCCATTAATGTAGGTAAGAAACAGATATGCATATAAGTGAACATAAATGTGTATTTGCCAGGCTTTCAGGGAACATGAAATTGCTATTAAAGTAGAACAAAACAGCTTTAACATTAAGTAGAGCTTCTGTGTAGGAATAGGATAAATACCAGACAGTAAGTAACTGCAAAGCCTCCCCCGAAGAACAGGGCTGTAGAAATACACACACGCCTTTCCACTCATGTCCCACATTCATTAAAAACCATCAAATGATGTGAATCTGCTATCAGCAACATCTGTTTCCTGAGTTCTGTTCAGGGGATGCTGATCTACATTTAGTTACATTGTCTCACATCCAGAAACATCACTTTTCTGCTCCTTTGAAGAGTGTGCCAGAATGCGTTTGGTTCCAGAGAGGTATTTCATCATTCTGTAGCTTCTCTGCCCCTCCCACTGCCTTGTACATAACGATGCAAAATGTTTCTTCCAAGTTCAACAACTATGCTGGTTTATGTGCAGACTGAAAATTTTACTAGGCATAGGAAGTGCTTTTAAAAAGGAGCTGTGATTTTTAAAAGCAGCTGCAAAAATGTCTCCCAATGATTTCTTAGTTTAGCCAGGAAAAAAAGAAATATATTCTCATCCTTTTAGTATATTATAAAAGTTTATACTAACATAATTCTAATGCAATCTGTAACAATGCAGAGCTGTAAAATAAGTATAACACGATGGAAACAAGCATAATGGTCCTGTTTACCAACCCAGTGCTAAACTTGGTGTGAGCATGAAGTTTGATATTTTTGGTCCATCAATAACACTATTTTGTATTTAAAACTCTGAGCATTAGAGTACTATAAAATCACTGTGACTCTCTTGCATATCATTATCATTGTAGAGATCTACTGCTGGTGTCTGGCTGATGGATTAGACACTTTTAGATCATCATTACATCTCTGCCGTTGCTGGTGCTGTCTATATCCGTAAGAGTAATTCTGGCAGTAAGCATTAAGTGATATCATCATTCTTCCAGATAGTCTCTGGAGAAGCCAAGCAATGATGTCATGTCTAAGCAGTCCTTTAATCCCAGAGGTATCTTTTAATGTCCTGATTTACATGTGTTTCTGCAGTAGTGTGAGGAATCACATTCTACACTGAAGATTAATGGGTTTTTTTTCCTTGGGCTGTCAGTTTTTCAAATTCAGCAGTAGAAGTCCATACTTTTCAAGGAAAACTGTGTATTTTTTAGATTGAAGTCTGTATAACCACATGTGTATAATACACAGGTATGTTAGAATTAGATTTTGTAATTTGGCTGGTTTTTTCATACCCACATCCCAGTCCTAAAAATTGCTTGGATGATATTATGTCAGGAAGGTTTCTTGGACTGAGTTTCATTGTGATTTGTTTGCTTGTTTATTAGAACTTTTCTATGCTAGTAGCAGCCTTAATTCAGTTGCATTTCAATTGCCAGAAAAGCTTTTGTTGAAATAATTGACTTCTTTTTTTAATTCAACACACTAATATAAATTATACCAACAAAAGACAATGTCATTGCTATAGGCTGTGCCCATGATAGCATTAACTGCTTCAGTTGTGCCAAGATGGGTTGCACTTGCAGAACGATACCAGCAAACCATTTCTGAAGTAGACCTTGCCTGAGGCACATGCTTAACTTTACATAATGCAAATAATTCCACTGATTTCAGAAATTATTTATAAGACAAAATCTTGGCCCCCTCATTCCGCAGACTTCAGTGGAGCTAAAAGCCACCTACAGGGCATAAAACATTTTCAAACTCTGGACTAGAGCTGATAGAATCCCTGGGGCTGCAACAGAATTGATCTTTTGATATTGAAGAAGAGGTGAAACTTGTGGGTAAACTGTGGAAAACTTAAGAACTGTAGATGTAACTTATTATTCATGTGGAAGAGAGAAGGGAGTGAGCAGAGGCTTGCATAAAAGTAATAACATTGCCAAAGGGATGGTCTAGGAAAATGGCCTTTAAAGCAGTATTTTGGATAAATAACTGTGGAACAAGATTGAATCTGTCAAGAGGGTTTTATCTCTGCAGATGACAGGATGCTGTGGATGGCCTATTAGCGACACTGTGTGGAAACCATCTGCCAGGCTAAAGTAGAGCTTAGATACAAGATTCAAGAACCAAGAGCAAGCTCCAAGATGAAGATGATATTCAAGTTATGGGCTGATGCAATAGGAAGATGGTTATTGTTCATAAATCATAAGGGAAGAAGATAATGGGCAGGAGAGTCCTTGGAAGAAAATTAAGATGTCTGCTTTAGTCATGATGAGTTTGTTGTAATTGCTAAACACACACATAAAAATATGAGAAAAGAAGCTGAGATTTCCATTTGAACAGATGGTGTGGCATCTTGGAAATCATCAGGCAAGCTGAAAAAGCATTTGCAGATAAGAGGAAATGTGGAAGGGAAAGAGGAGGAATAAGAAGGACAGGGGCTAGTGAAACTACAAAAGGAAACTGAGGTGTGAAGCACAGGGAAAATCCAGTAGAGGACACACTGAGGTAGCACTCAGGGAGCCAGGAGGAGGATTCAGGCAATACTATCTCTGAAGATGTGAAAAGAAACAGCACAACAGCAGGAGCGTGGCCAAAGCTACTCAAGGGCCTGACTAAGAAGCTGTGGAATTAGTTATAAGTATTTCCTGTTGACTGTAAGAGCAGAAGTCAGATGTTTATAGACTGGCTTTTTTGAAAGGAATTCTAGGTGATTATTGTGGTGATCTAAGAGTAGCTGATGTGTTTTTCAAGATGGGAGGGACCAAAGCAGATTTGAAGTTTCTTTTATTATGAAGGGAAGAGCTACAAGGACAGAAGGTTAATTGCAAGGGAGCTCTGAGATCAAGGAGATCACCCTCATAAATAGAGCTGGTTACAGCAGGAGACCTTTTTCATGCAATCATCAATGAATGATCCCTTGAATAAGAAAATTAATGACTTGAATTGTGAATGAGACAGTCACACTGGACCAGTAGTGTAACTCCGTGGTCTAAAATGTACATTTAACAAGAATTCGTCCCTTTTAAGTTTGACTACTTTTCATGATCTGAGTCAACGGGTGTCCAACTCCGGGTGCATTTGAAAGTTGCTTATTCTGGCATTTGGAAGGCACGATGGACATGTACATGAGATCCTGAGGGCTAAAGCAGGGTGAGAGCAGTGTCATCCTGATATCATGCATCAAATATTGCATGGGACAGACTGAGCTGCTGCAAATGCCTCATGAAGCTCTTAACCATCCAGGAGTTATTCCATGCTTTTCTGGTATCTGAGGCACATGTTTGTGCCTCAGCTGAGAATGCCTGTCCTGGGCCCTGGGAGACACAGGCCCCTGGTTTTCCACAGCTAGTTTTGCACTCCCTTCTGCAGTATCACTGGTATAAGTTAATTCACTTATTTTGCTGCTATGGTCCTTTTAAAAGTACGTTTTGCATGGATTTAACTAAAATTTTCATCACCTCTTAATACAGTCGGCTTGCTGTGTTCAGATGGGCCAGCTGAGGCATTGCATTGATACAGACACGGACAGAGGCTTGTTGAATGGTGGTATAATGTGAGTGGTTTCAGCTAATTAGCACTTGTGTTTCTGTTCCTTTTTTACTTTGTCCAAGTGAATGCTGTAGTGGTCGTTCCCTCAGCACAAGTAGATAGCAAGTGTTTCCTGTCCATAAACACCTCCGGAAATGCAGTGACTGTGTTCAGCTCTTGCTGAGCTACTCAGCACCTGTGAGCAGGAGTGGGACTTACACTTGTGCTTTGAGTGCAGTGTATTCTGGGTAGCAGAAACCCTTGTCTTGCATTTCCATATTGCTACATGGAACAAAGGCCAGTGCAAAAACAAACCCACCCCGTCCCTCCATGGGTATTTTGTCTTGCTTGTCTCTTCATGAGCACTAATTTGCCGTAAGACAACCCAAGGCTGACAAAGGAGAGCTTTGTTGCTTTCTGCTAGCTTTAAGAGAGACAAAGAGACACTTCTTGACACACTTGCCATCACTATCCAGACCTTCTCTAAGTTTTATCTTCTCTGGCTGCAGAGTTTGTGAGGTGCAGATTACCTCTCCTGAAAATACCCTATGGTTTCCATAGGATGAAATCACTCCTTGGAGATCAGACTATGACTCCTGATTTACACAAGGATCACTGTATCCAGATGGCTTTAGACAACTTTGAATTCTAAAAGCTGTGGGCAAAGAGGCCAACCTGAGCACTCACCTGCCCTACACTGGGTTTTGATGCTCTCCTGATTGTGTCAATGGGACTGCAAATGGGGCTGCGCCATGAAACTAGAGCATCAAAATGATGGAGAGTCAGAAACATGGCAGAAAGTGAAAGGGATCTTTTCATCTTTAAATGACCTAGTTCATCACGTGGTCCCACAAAACCTTTACATGTGCATAGTTAAGGTGCTAAATTGCAGAACAGGGAAGTTAATGAAGGAGCAGGGACTGAGGGTGCCCTTAGACACAGCAGAACAAGTGACAGATCGATTTCCTACAGTGCTATTTAATTCCTCTAGAGGGTTTCTGCCAGCATAGAAAACCTTGTAAGCCACCTAATTCAGAAGTCAGTTTATTACAAATACTGAAGGATGCATGTAAAACGCTAATCCCTCTACCTCTCTTGTACTGTGGCTTGAAACCCAAACGATTTTTGTAACATTTTAAGGTGTGAGTATCCGTAAATGAGATCTTTGGAAAAACCCTAACCACCCCACAGAATTCCCTGGGACTAAACTTCTGTATTATGTGGGTGAAGCTGCAGAAGTTGGCAACGTTCATATAAATTCATGGAGGGAGTTGCTTTGGAAAAAGTCTCTTTTCCTTTATGAAGGGAAATCAATCCCCTAGAAACTATGCATTTGGTGTGGTTGTGATGAGTCTTTTTTCTGAATGCTGACAATCTCTTGGGACTGAAGTGTACTGTTTGTTCACCCTTTTAGCATCAAGATGTGCATCGCGTTGATGGTTTTCAGAATGAGGGGAAAGATGGGGAAGGCAAAGAAAATGTTTTCCTTGTAGGTGTCCCTATGGGAAAAAGCCATTACGTCTTTGTGCTTCTCTTGTACTTTCCACAGGCATCTTATTTACATAGTATTTCTCAAAATATTTCTAGGTCAAATCAATGGTTTTTGTACCAGCTTTGACCTCACTCTTACTTATTTATGTGACCAGCTGTTCTCAAGATAAGTGATACAAAAGAGTTAAGGAAAGAAAGAGCAAAGGGAGGTAGCAACTACTTTTCTGTCTCCTCTGCCTCTGTGAAATATATATGCATTAAATAACCTGAAGGATTGTTTTTATTTCTCCAATTAACTAAGCTGCTGCCAGAGATGACGTTAGCTGACATGAATAGTCACTCGTGACCACAGCTTGCAGTATTTATCTCCTTCCCACGGCAGGGACTGGAATGGTCCATAGCTGTGCAGGGTCCTGAAGATGCTCTGTGTGGGGAGCAGCCATTATATTCTTGCAGCTGTACAGGCATGGGGATTATCTTGATGCTCTTCAAGTGTTCCTCATGTCACATTGTCATCAGATACATCGTGCTTCCAGTTAAAGGAATGTGGTTGGAGTGCATGATATGTAATCCATATTGCAGAACCATGTGCTTCCTCCCTCTTGCATCCTTGGGGAATGTATCTTGGAAGAAAGATTCAGTTTCCTCCTACAGAAGTTCCATGGAAGTTTGGTAGGGTTAGTAATAATGGTAGTTCTTGAGATTGGAGCCATCCACTTATGATGGTCAGTTTAGCAGGTAAGGAGAGTGAGCATCACTACATCCAGAAAAGCCCAGGCCCCTTCATAAAGTGTCAGTTACTCTTTGTGGATGGTGAAATTGACCTCCAGAGAATGATGTGCTGCCAAAGATAATTTCTGGTATCCAAGATATCCTACTCTATTCACAAAGTGTAAGAAAAAGAAGTAGGATTATCCTGACTTTACAGATAAGATTGGAAGCAGAGTAAGTGTCAGTTAAATGTGTCAGAGTCAGGGTTTGAATCATAATCATTTGAATCTCAGACTGGTTCTTTAGTCTCTAAAAAGGACTGATGTTCTGGAGAGGAAAAGCTTGCAGCAGTCAAAGTTGCAGCTTTGGGGAAGTGACTGGCCAGAAAAACGGGTGTTAGCCAAATGTTTGTCATTTTTGTGTTTGTGTGAGAGAAGCTGTGCATGGTAATTTTGGTAAAAATTCAACTTCATCATTTAATTAGAAGTTGTTGTTATCTCAGACCTTTGCAGCACTCCCACGTTTCTCCTGGCAGCTTGGGCTGTGTGGCACAGACAAGCTAGGATAGTTTAAATGTCAAAATATGCTTTACCTTCTTGTGTGTATGTATATCAGTGCATTATTGAGTAAAGTAAGACTATGGAGTGTGACAGATTACGTTTCTCTAATTGTCATCATACTTTAATTTGTGGGTGTCAAGAGAAATTTGCACTTCCAGAAGCACGGGAAACTTTGGAATCATCTAGGCTGAAAATAAGGCCAGGCCTTGCTCTGTGTAGCTCACTCTTGAAAATTGCTGGAGGTGGCTGAGCTGATTTGAATACATTTGGTTTTGAATGCTTTCCCTTGCTTTGCTAAGTACATCCCAGGCTGTATTTCATGCAGAACTCTGACCATTTTTCTCTGTTTATCAACAATTTTTGCTGTTTGTGGGAATAAAGAAGTGGGATGCTTGTATCCTGAGGGAGCTGGTTCTTCACATGTTTCTGCTGCTGTGATATTTGTGGAACAAGAAGCCGGTGCACCCCCATGAGTTCGAGAAGGTTTGTGTTCCCTTTTTGGAGGTGGATGTGAGGTAGCAGTAGGCTGGAACTGGCAATCTCTTAGCTAAATTTTGCTAAACCTGAACCAGCTTAGCAGAAGTTAAAGAAGCACTGGTTTCTCCTGGAGCATTATTGCTGGTGGACAAAAGGCTGACATGACCCAGCAATGTGCACTTCCAGCCCAGAAAGCCAGCGGTGTTCTGCACTGCATCCAAAGCAGATCCAGGGAGGGGATTCTGCCCCTCTGATTTGCTCTGCTGAGAGCCCGTGTGGAGCACTGCATCCAGCTCTGAGGTCCAGCACAGGAAGGACATGGACCTGTTGGAATGAGTCCAGAGGGGGCCACTAAGATGATCAAAGGGATGGAGCACCTCTCAAACAAGGAAAGGTTGAGACAATTGGGATTGTTCAGCCTAGAAAGGAGGCGGCTTCAGGGTGACCTAATTGTGGCCTTCCAGTACCTGAAGGGAGCCCACAGGAAAGATGTAAAGGGAGTATTTACAGGAGTGTTTAGTGACAGGACGAGGGGGAATGGATTCAAACTAAAAGAGGATGGGTTTAGATTAAATAGGAGGAAGTTCTTTGCTGTGAGTGAGTGTGGTGAGACACAGGTTGCCCAGGGAAGCAGTGGTTGCTTCATCCCTGTCAATGTTCAAGGCCAGGTTGGATGGAGCTCTGAGAAACCTCGTCTAGTGAAGGGTGCTCCTACCTGTGGCAGGGGGTTGGAACTAAGTGTTCTTTAAAGTCTCTTCCAGCCCAAACCATTCTATGGTTCTATGATTATTGCATTAGGTATGTGTTAGGCAGGCTGAAGGGATGTATTCACATCACCTGTGGATATACTATTACCAGGTTGCTACAAGGAGCCACTGAAGAACATGAGAAAGGGAATGAAGTAATTAAGAGAGGCACATTGAAACAAAGATGACTCATCTGATGCCCTAACCATAAATGTCACCAATAATTTCTAGCTAGGCAGAAATCAACAACTGCTGTTCCAGATGGCTTTCCTATTTCCTCTAAAAATATTTAATTTTGAGTTTTGTTTACTATGCACGAGCATTCTTTTGTGTGCTGCATAGATCTAAAGCCATGTATTGTCACTTAAGGGGACAGTATCCCCAGCAGGGATGCTGGAGGTGCCAACGTTGACACTGAACTGTCTACTGTAATTAACAAGCTCAGATTCTGGAAACCTTAAAACTGTGTGCTCTGGTTGTCAGCTGGATCTCTGGGTTGAGAGACGGGGTACAAATGGCCAGTTGCATGTAGAAAATTGACAGCCAGCAACAGGGGCTTCAGCAGCACCTCAAGTGCCATGTAGACATCTAGTCTTTTTTTTGTAGCAAGTGTATCACATTAGTCAGAGATTGCTGTATTGGTTTCCCCAGATTCCTTTACCTGGTTAGATACTCTGTTGCTTTGAGAGAAAATCTGGCATTTAATGCCATGGATAGAATGCCCTTTCCTTATGCTGCTTTTCTGGATACAGATAGATGCCTTCTGCACATTCCCAGCAGCAGCAGCAGCCAGCCAAACTCGTACATCACACCACTTTCCTTCTGCTTAAAATGGAGAGACTACTTCTGATTAAAATTCAACCAGAGGCTCTAATACTGTAGTATTAATAGCGGTCCTGGCCTTGACAAAAATAGCTGTTAAATGGGGAGTAAAAAGCTTTCTATGTTTGCCAGAGTTGTAATGAAAATGGTGGGGCTGTCATAAATACGATGTTCGTAGTTAAAATGATTATGGCTTAACAATTTTCTGATGCTTTCAGTTGGGTTATTTCCAGCACATTTAGGTCTTAGAGTTGTAAAAGCTTAATAGAAAATCTTGACAGTGAGTCTTGATCAGTGCCAGAGGAAAAAGTAGGTAGTGTTTATGAAATACGCTTACATTCTTTACTCACCACCTTGACATGGCTCCTGTGCTCATTTGTTGTCATCTTTATGTGTCAATCTCTCTCAAGAAACACTTGAACCAGTTTATGGTTGTAGATTGGTAAATTCAGTTGCTGGTGTGATGCACACGACATGAGACTAACAATGCTCATGGCCTGTAAATCCACAGGCTGACTCCTCAGCTGGGCTAAATCCATGGCGTTCCACAGAAGTGGCTGGAGCTGGGCCCATCTACAATTCCTGAAATCTGAGCACAATGATGCATCAGTGATGCAAGTTACTACTTTTAGGAAAAAACAGTGTTCAGAAGGAATCAAGCATGCATGGGTTAATGCTGAACTGTGAAGCATGGCCAGAAGTTATATTTGACAGACCTTTGTAGATGCCAAGGAACTCGGGCAAAATTTAAGTACCAGCCTGTGTGATAATGCTAGAACAATAGTAGCTGAGAAAATGTACAGAAACATTTTATTCCAAGCGGTAAAGTGACTAATGCTGTTCATTCATGATCCACACAGTAGGGAATGCATTTGCCTCTCTGTAGCTCCAGTTTCAGTTTGTAGCAGAAGCTTGGCTCAGTAGCAGGAACTTGAACATTGGATGGCACCAGCTTTCATTAATTGTCAATTCTGTTTTCTATTTCTCCAGAACAGAGGCTGAACAGTCCTTACTGTGTTTTCACTGATCCCTATGTGCTTTGTTAATGGAAGGAGACACATACATGTTTGGACGTTTTTCTGCTGACCGGCAGGAATACTACTTTCTTCTCATTTTTGTGTATTCTAAATTAAAGGGAAAAGAACAATTAATTTATTCTGAAGGCAAGAACTGCACAAACCCTAGAGTGGCATTATGATCTTTGTAACTATAGAGAGCATATTGCTGAGTATGGAGGACACCCCAGAAATACTGGGCTGCTAATACTTGGTTGAGGTTGCTTGTTTATCTCATCCTAGAACCAACTAGATCTAGAGAAGCATTCCCATTTACTGTTAGTGTACCAGGAAATACCCTGCTCTTTGTCTCTGAGTATCTCAGTTGACAAAAGAATGCGGCACAGCCGTATCAGACAGCAGCAGAGAGCTCCCTGAATTCACACCTCTTGTTTTGCAGGGTTATGTATGAGATGAGGCTATTCGGTTGCTTAGTTAAATATATCCTGAAGTGCCTTTCTGAATCCATAGCCTTCTGTGTAGGTTACTTTTATGAAGAAATAATAATAATAATAGTCCTAATAAAATATTCTCTGCACTACTTTAAAAGTCACACATTTTTTGCAGAGAAGGTGTATGAGTGCACAAACTAAAGATACTGGATGTGTATTTTATTGCCTGATAGACAGTGCCTTTTCCAAAGCTTATAAGCAAGCTTGGTATATAATACCTTTGGGATCCTTGTGTTGGTAATAGTGTTTGCTACTAACACTTTAGTCTTTATTTTGGGAGTACTGGTTATCTAAAGATTTACAGGGAGGACTGTTACGTTTTACCAATCAACTGATACACCTACAGAGAATCTCTGAGAACCAGTAAACTTGAGGGGGGGAAAAAAAAAAGCAATGGAGAGTATTTACAATATGAGCACTTTCAGAAATTGTCTCCTAAGAACACTTTGGTGCAGTTGGTAAACACTTAGGAGACAAGAGCATGAACACACGTCAGAATAAATAGCATCTAAGCTGCTGTTCTGCTGGTAGTAATAGTGTGTGTCTAGGTGAGGCTCTCATGCCCTGTAACTGTGTGGGGTGTGGGCAGCATCAACAACCTTCAGGTATTCCTGCCTCTCCTACCAACTGCTCTTTTCCAGGGACCAGGTAGCAGCTGCCTGTCTGATCACCTAAACTGGCTGCTATTGACTCTGTCTTGAATCCCACCTCCAGGTGATCGGACTTCTGCAGAGTCTGCTGGATGCTGGATATGCCTCTCAGATTTCTTTCTTGGCTAGTAAGGTTGCATTGTGTGCTGCTGAGAAACTGACAGGATCCAGCCTATCCTCTCACAGAGATGCCCTTTCCAGATTTGATCTATCACATAAAAGATAACCTACTGTGATTAATCAAGGCTTGGCTCTGTCTCCTTTGATCAGAGCTTCAGTTATTGATCCCTTTGTCTACACTGTACATAAATCATTCAGCTTTCACAGAAAAGGACATCATGCACCCTTCTGGTGCCCTTGGTCAGAATGTAGGGTGTTGGCTGTCCTGGTTTTTAGCAGCATAGCTGAGAACCCACAAAAAAGCTGCAGCTGTGAGCCAACACAGCAACAGCTGTCTTCAGTCTTCTAGCCTGCTCTGAAAAATACAGGGCTAACTGGATGCTGCTGTTCTTGCTGTGTGTGCTGGATATGGTTAGGACTCCCAAGGTGTGTGGCAGCCTTGGGTAAATATGAAATATTCAACTGGATTTACTTGGGGAACAGTTGAAGCATAGAAATGCTGCACTGAATCAATGACTGATACTCACAAATTCAAAAAATATGTTGCTATCTTAGTCTTCCTCTCTGGAAAGCCTGGCAGTGCTGAAAAATATTTTTGCATGGCTATTTCTTCTTACAAAAGAAAACTTTATCGTAAGGAAGGCACCTGCTATAAGTCACACAAGCTAAATAATGTTTTGGTATACACTGTTGCAAATTGAATTACCTGAGGAAGAAGAGGGTTTTTAAAATTCATTTTCTGTTGAATGATGCATGTGTGATTCCATTTAGAAAAGTTTGAAAGCTGAACATTTGGGTTACTGTCTTGTTATGATTATATTTGTTCCTCCCTTTCCTCCCCATTTGTGTTCTGAGGAGCTAGGAGCAGTTACATGAATGTGATAACACAGGAGATTATTATATTGTTCAGTAGGTGCTATGATACTTCTTATTTGTATATATATATTTTACAGAGTTTGCTGACATTTTAGCTCCTGATGTGGGAACATGGAATAAAAAGAGGGATCAGAAAAGAAATGATAAAGAGGGGGGAAAAACCAAGCTGTGATCTAAGAAAGAATTTAAGGAGACTGTCTACAAGAATTTCTAAAAGAAACACTTGATTTGATGCATTTCACATTATCTGACAAAAAGCATATTAAAAAAACGAAACTAAAATTAAAGGTACATACATGGGAGGCAGACTGCAGTACTGAATTTGAAATGTTGGCAATTTCTGTTGTTGATTTGACATTTGATTGTTGCAGGGGGTTTGGTGTTGCTGTGGCAAGTAGAATTAAGCTTTCCTGTGAACAGCATATACAACACCACCACACGCCCTCCAAATTCATTGATGGACAGTGTTTTGTACCCAATATGTATGCCTCTAGTACTACAAGCACATTCCGTTTCAATAGCCGTACCTCTTTTTGGCAGTACATTCAGGTGTAGATTAAATAGCTGTGTTGTAAGGTCTTAAGTTCATGAAGGAAGGCAGTTGTGAGGCAGAGCAACACTGGCACAGCATCCTTTTTCAGCAGCAGCTCAGAGCAAATGCTTAGGAAATAGTAAAAGAAATAAGATATACAGGGATAATTGAGTGTTCTGACTGCTTGGAAGCCAGGAAGCAAAATGACTGCATCAGTGCAAGCCCAAAGCAGAGGCTCAGAGATAGTGCTTTCAGTTTTCCTCTTTGGAACGAGATTAAGTACAAATATCACACTTTGAGTTTTTCCACATGAGCAATCTGAATTTTCATCAGTGCAGGTGGATCGGTTCTAGGCCTCTGCCTCCCAAGTGGCGCTGATTCTGTAAGCACCTCACCTGTGAGGTGGGTAAGACTTCGGTTCTAGGCATGATGCTGCAAAGACATGAACACAAATCAAGCCTGAAGTTAGCAACTATCCTACACTGTGACTGCAAACCTGGCTCACAGTAGCTTCACAGGTGTTTGTCCTTCTCATGCCTGTGCATTTTGGATGGATAGTGATGGTAACTATTTGGGATTACCGGCTCTTGAGGCTGCTGAAGAAGAGGAGAGAAATGAATGTTTGTGGACGTCGAGTTTGGTTTCTTTCTGCGTATGAGTGCAAAAGGTTTATCAGGAACTTAGCTTGGGATTGAAACTAGAAGTACATCTCCTCTTTAGGAATCTCTTCTTTCCTCTTCCTTGTTCTGCAGTCGCACCAGAGTGGTGCTGCAAAGTGGCAGCAGCTATTTCAGCTGTCAGGTCATTCCTCTCACTTTCTGTTTAAGCAGGATCCACAGCCTGGCTGTACTTCTGGAAGAGTAACAGAAAGACCTGAAGATGCCTCTTGAGTTTCTGCATTATAACTGCTATTTATAATAATTTGATGTTCTCCCTGAAAATTGAAACTATAAAGTTGATGAATTGGTTTCAGATTTTTTTTTCTGTTGGTCTTCAGTTGCAAGGACTGTTTAACATCAATGATGGATAGTTTCATTATAGTTCTTGTCCTATAAGCATATAGGATATTTATGAAAAAGTGATTTAGGATTTCTTCATGATGCCTGAAAATGTCATAAAAGATGCCTTGTATGGTGCTAATCCTCAGAAATGAGATGAGTATTATGTTTTCTCTGGAAGACCAAAACCTTTAAAACTTGTTGGAATTTGACACCCTAAATTGCTACTTAAAAAATGTATTTCCTCTCCATCCTCCTTTCTTATATATTAAAGCCTCTCTGGTAATTGTCATGGAGACTGCTATGCTACTTTTTGTGATTTCTTTTTTTGATACTGAAAAATTGTTTGTGTGCTTCATGTAGGATTTTTTCCTTTTTCTATTTGACCATTGAATCTGAGCCAGGCATAAAATTGAGTTCAGAAGGGGAAAGATTGTCTTTTGAAGTGGCAAATATTTAAATAACTGTTTTAAACTCTTAATTTAAAAACAAATCGGCAAATGTTGAGGCCCTCGCAAATGGCCTCATATTGCTGCTCCCTGTTTTAGACACTCCTCTGACCATCCCTCGACATTGCTGTATGAACCAGTGAGTTCAGTTGGGAGAATTGCAAATCATTTCCTGTCTGGTGTTAGCAGTCTCCAAAGCAGCCAGGTTAAAAATTCATGGAGGTTATCTTGGCTCTTCACCCTCTGGTTTTCAAAAAGCTTGAAGTTTGCTGAATAAGATATTAAAAGGTATTATCAGACACCCTCAGGTTTGTATTAGTGTATGGTTTTTCCTTCCTTTTTAATTCTATTGAGTAGTATGAAAGGAGAAGTTTAAATATTCTGCTGAAAAGGAATGGGTTTTATACCAGTCTTTTTCACTCTCTTATTTGTGAGAGCCAATAATTTGAGGCACTGTCCTTGAACTGGTAGTAATTTAACAGGTAGGAAATATGTACTTCCTAATTCTTAGGTGAAAAGTGATAAAAACTGTGAAGTTACTTGCACAGGAGTTTTGTTAGCTAGACTTATTCTCTCCTGGCTTTTTGTACCTGATAGAGTTTCTGGTGCTCACTGCAAATGAAAGGGACTTCTGGAGAGTCAGCTCATTGCAGAAATAGCAGAAGGCTGTTCACTGAGAATAATCTCTCACAGAGACATTAATTCACAGCAACAGCATTTCTTCTGCTTTATTTCCCCCAGCGCTGTGTTAAAGTAGCTCAGCCGTCTGGATATTACAAGTTTGTATTGCTCCTTTAACCTTCTCTGTGCTTTAGGTCATTAATGTCAGATCTGGCCCACTTCAAGGTATGTTTCACGTTCTTTTACACACTCTAATTGTAGCTTTCTTGTTCCCCAAGTGGTGTCCTTCATTGCTGTTTTCCTCGCTCTCTCCACCTACACTTCCTCAACAGTCTCTCTGTGAGTATGAAACAGCAAAGGGTGGATTCCCAGTACAAGGTCTTGCTTAAAAGGGACAGATCCTTCAGAGCTGCAGAATCAGTCTGTGTGATGCTAGAGGCAGTCAGTTGTGAGTGATGTGAAATAATCCTGTAATTATTCCATGACTTTTTCACAAATGGAGTATCTCCAGAATGCCAACTGCCTCTGCTTTGGGTGTGGCTGATCAAGAAATTGGTCTTTAAGTTACGTATGTGTGTGCTGTAGCCTCCGTTGCAGTTGCCTTTTGAAGGGACCTTACAGAGGGGTTGCTGCCCCAAAACTCACTGGGAAGCTTGGTTAATTAGGGCATTTGCTGCTTGTTGGTGACCATAACTGTCTTCCTATGAACTTGGCAGTCTCACCCTTTTCGTGCCTATTTCTTATATTGTCCTTGAAGCTCCAGATGGCAAGGACCATTTTCTATGATGTGATACTGTTGATTCTTATTTCAAACTTCATGTGCTTCCACAGGTTAAGAACTAATAAGTGACTGTAGTCAGTAGGGCTGTCAGTTTTGCCTCATTCCTCTTGTGTTTCTGAGAAATGCCGACAGTTATTTTTCATTGTCTAAAGCAAAATAGGAGCAATTTGAGTGAGTCTGCTGGTTCTCAGGTATGAACTCTTATGTATGTCCAGCTATGCACTTGTGCACTGTTGTCTGCTAAAGTGATTATATAATGTGTTGATAGTAGTTGATTATGTCAATGTTTTTTAACATAATCTATACTTCCAGTGCTTTTTATTTCTGCAGTACCCTTGTAGGATCCTGTAGGCTCAAGACAGCAGAATTCTAAAGTTTCAGGTGGTCAGTATTCTCTGTATAATCTTGAAAAGTTCAGTGTCTGCCTCTGATTTATTGCTAATTATTTTTGTGAGACAATTACGTATTTCAGAACGTTCTATATAAAAAGCTGTTTCGGTCTGTTTTGTGAATTATTTGGGATTGCCTGGCCTTGTGATTTTTCTTAAAGGACATTGTCATTTTGTTCGACCTGTAATGATTTTTATATGTGTCTGCAGTCTGTCAGCTGAAGATGTGAGCACGTATTTGTTAAATGCAGGCTGGGGTCAGTGGAGTACAAGACAAACCACATAGACAGTCATTGCTCTGAGCTAATCTTATCTCCCGGAGCAAAGCTTTTCTGAGGAATTTCTAATTTTGACAACTGGGATCAAATGTCTGACTTCTGAGGGCTGACAATAATGCCAGGGGCTGAGCTGCTTTGTCCTGTTGGTAGCAACTGCGCAGTTAAAAACCCCACTAAATGCCAGGGAACCTTGCATCTTAGCTGGTTAGGTTCAGGGTGGGTGTGTGTGCAGGGAAAGGCATCAGCTTCAGCAGTCTTTATGGGGCAGAAATGCTGTGGTTGCTCAGGGGTAAAAATAGTCCTGGGTTTTCAATGGCTGCATTCCATGGCTGGAGCCTGAAATCATGAATCAGGGCTCAGCGCTCAGTCTGTGTGAGAGCAACTGCGAGAGCAGTGCAGACACCCAGGAGGGGAGCAGCTGCCTGAGATGAGTCCGAGCCCAGCTCCGCTGATACTCTGGGAAGGACCTGTGCTGCTTGTACACTCCCAGCAAGGTATCGTGCATTCATATTTTGATTTCCAGTAGGAGTGTAGCTACTTGAGTGTGAATAATTAAAAATCTACTGAGCCATGCAAAATTTGCCACTCAACCAAAGGCAGCTTTTCGAAAGTGTCTGTTCTGTGTGAGTTCAGCTTCACAGAGACTTGTAGCTTCACACCTTACAAGCTTCCAGAGACCTGGGATGATATATTGTGATTGGAAGGGCGTGCTGCTCATTCCCACCTGAACACTGTTTTGTGCGAGTGTTTGTCCTTAATTTTTCATGGCATTTTTTCTTTTCCTGAAATTTTCCAGCCTGGAAATTCCTGGGAATTTAGATGTGTAAATAGTAGTCCTTTGAAACCCTTCTGCAAGAGTGCTTTTTAAAACTGTATGTAAAACATGGCTGCTTAACTCATAGATCTCTTTAAAGGTTCATGAGATCTATGCAGGTTTAAATAGCATTTTGACAGAATTCAAATGATTATTTTAAGTGGTTTAAAACGTGGCAGAATTTCAAGAAAGAGTGAATTTTGTACTTACAGTCAGAACTCTGTGTTGAAAGCATTGCTTTACAACTACCAAACTTTTTGTAACTTTAGCCTTGAAAGGAGTAAACAAAACCCTGGTGTGTTTTGGTGTTTTTTTTGGTTTTTTTTTGGTCCCTGAGACATTTCAAATATGTTTTGCTGCAGGCCGTTGCTAGTAGGACCTTGAGAAATAGATGTTTCTGCAGATTTTGGCGTGCCCTATGAGTTGAATAACTGTGTGAGCCTCCTTCCAGAGCGAGTTGCTAGATTTCGTGCTGCTGGAAGTACCCGTGCCAGCCATGTGTGCAGATTGTCCATTCCATTAGTGCCTGGGGCACAACGATGCAAATCCACACATGGTAACCTCGCAGTCGGCCACAGCGCTCAACTGCATTCATCTGTTCACTTTCTGGGCCCTGGGGTGCAGCCACACACACTTGTCTGACACTCTGTGTATCTGCTCTTGCTCCCCCTGCATGCCTGGAGCAGTGGCAGGCACTTCCCTCCTGCTTTGCTGGCACTTTCCGTGTGACACGGGCACCTGCAGCTGTGCTGTGCCCACCTACTGATGGATGGGCTTCTGTTTCCTTAGCATGGAGCTGGGGACTGGTGGTCTTGTTTAGCACTCCAACTGCCAAAGCTATTGGTGACTCATTTTTTTCCTTTCTCGGGTGGTGGCACAGCTTACTTCTCTGAACATTGCTGATACTCGGAGTAGAGGATACTGTTTTCTCATGCACTCCCACATTGTGAGGCTGATCTGTAACATAACCGAAGTGAATTTGGCAAATCTCACTTGGAATAACAACTTCGGAAAGTGAGAAGCATATTGCTCTAAGATCGGGAGTAAGACTGAGTAAGTTGAAGTAGTTCCATGTTGTAAGCTAAGTTAGTGAGGTGTTAGGTTCAGTTACAGGATGATTAGCAAACATAAGGAGTTTAAAAATCTATCTTGTTTTATTTTACTTGACACGTCGTAGCGTGGAAAGCACTGGGCTTGGGTGCAGGACCTAGATTCTGTTGCAGACTTGCTGGTGGAATTCAGTCACCTAATCTTCTTGCTTTTCAGTTCCCAGTGTGTATAATGAGGATCAATTTATAACAGAGATATCATGGGAATAAAATCTGTATATCATGAATGTAAATGCAAATGCCATCTTTGCCCCTTCAGAGCTGCCCAAATGAACGGCCAGTGCATCACTCTTGGGAGGCCCATTCTACTTCTGAAACAGGAGTTTTGTATTCTTGTCAATAAAGCCCTTTTGAAGAGGGTGATTATGGACTGTGGATAGTTAAAAGTATATTCCAAGAGTTGTATAAAGTCTGAGGACAAGAACAAATGCTTTAGTCGTGGCTAGCTATGTTCTGTGTGCTGGCCTCACTGTGTGCTCCCCTGCTGGGAGGTTCAGTGAGAGTTAGAAATATGTCGCAGGGCCTAGGTCAGCCACCAGCACTGCACAAAAATAGTTGAATGGGTATTTTAAAGAAGTGACACGGCAAAACTGTTGGTATAAGTGTACCAATAACAGAGCTGCCTAAAATAACAAGAACAGGAGGAAGTATTTTCTAACTGCAGCACTTTATTTAACGCTATTTTTGCCTACTGTGGATAAAGCAATGAGAGGTATCTCAAATATTCAGTCAGTGGTCCCAGATATTATGTGCTCTTTGTGTTAGGAATTACAACACTTCCAACTATTTGCCAGAGTTGTTAGATAAGGTGAATAACTGAAGATTTGGATGTTTGCCCAAGCTGTCTGGGTTTAATTATCCTGTGAAACCTCATTAGAGATGAGCTGCACCTGTGATATTAAGAAGGAACTATTTTGAAGGCAGTTCAGACCTTGATTCATAGCTCAATTTAAAAAATACTCTTTTAGAATTGGAAAGTTTTTTCACCCCCATGTACTTTGTTACAGCTACTCTTCAGTCCTGGTCTGATTTTTTGAGGGGGCAGGAAAGAGTGAAGATGCATTTGGTAGTCAAAATGATGTTGACAAACTGGAGGTACAGCCTGAAATAAATGGATAAATGCAATATAGTTCACTTCAAAAATAATCAAGTGCACGAATACAGATAGGCCTACGAAGAGAAGATCTGGGGTTTATTGTGGTTCACAAGGTAAATTTAAGTCCCAAATGCTGTGTTGTTTCAAAACGCAAAGCTATCTTGCAATGCAAAACCGAAACATATCACTGGTGAGACCTGTGAAATGATCCATCTCCTTGGCACTAAGTACAGTCTCAGCTGGGGTATAGTACAGATTTTGGGAGCTGCAGTTGAAAGATGGCGATCAACTGGACAATTTGATCTGAGTGCAGTGCGACCATCGAGGTCAATAAAATCTAAGGCAAAGATCTAGTGAATTGGAGTTCTTTGGTTAAAAAGAGATGGGTAAGGATATTTAACAATATTTTGCAGATGTGGAAATGGCTGCTGGAAAGAGGCAGGGAATAGCTCTTCTTTGTAGGTGTAGGGTAAGAAGTAATAGGCTTCAGTCACGGAACATTCAGGTTTGTTAAATGATGAAGTATTTGTCTGGGGTGATGTAGGTATGACCTGTTCTGCTGTCATCCGTGTGGACTTTTCAAGTGTCTCCCAATTCTGTGGTGCTATAATCCTGCGTGAATATATCCTTTGAGTTGGAAACTAATGTCCTTAATCCTCTGCAGCAGACACTGAGCTCAGTGTCTCCCAGGGAACCTGTTCCTGCAACTGTGGCTGATGCTGTTATAGATAGGAGTATCTGGGCAGAGGGAAGGGTTGGGTGCATATGTCAGCTTTTGGCACTCACAGACAACATGAGGATGTGAGTCACGAATGTTTGGTTGCCTCAGTTTCTCGTGGTACAAAAGCTGTAGGACAACCACTCGAACTGGCAGGTGGTAAATGCAGAACAGGTAAGGACTTTTTCACACAGTGTTTGGTGAACCTGAAGAACTTACTGCTGTTGGATGTGTTGGGTTCCCAAAGCAATTAGGCAATATTATGCCAACAGATCTGTCAAAAGCATTTAAACGTAAATATGCCAGTTCTAGCTCGAGAATTTCCCACGACACATGTTGCTGGAGGCTGGATACCATGGAGGCTATTGCTAAGTTTGTGCCCTGTTCTTATACTCTTGGCACTTCCAAGTGGTGTCTGTCAGAGTTTGAAGGGAGAGCTGGGTCAAAAATTTATTGAAGGAGGGTTTTCTCTTTCTCCAGTCTGTAATGCACAGCCTGTGGAGGCCTCCACATGCCTGATAATCAACACATTTAAAATAGCCTTTTGCCTGTCATGATCTGAGAAGAGCCTTGACTAGGGCAACTGCTGTTTCCATCTGAGAATTATTCTGTCAGCACTCCCACTTCAGTCCGAGAAGTGCAGTGGAACAGCTGAGATTGAATGGGAAGAGGTAGCAAAAATTCATTCCCACTCACTGGGCATTCTCATGTCTTCACTGGGAATTTCAGGGCATTTGCTTCATAGATTATTTCCAGCCAGAACTGTGCTGTGAAGTATCAAGTCTTTGCTTGTATGGATAACTTAGGAAGCCCCATCATGAGAGACGTTTCTGAGTACAAAGCTTGGCATGGCTTACAGGAGGAACTGCAAATAGCCATGAGGCATGTGAGCAGGGTCAGATAAAAGCTACATAAATGCTGCGTGTCAATTTTTTTCACTCACAAAATTGCCCTGTCTTTAGCAGGATGACACTATGAATGATCCTTAAATAATTTCACAGAATCATTAGGGTTGGAAGGGACCTCTGGAGATCATCCAGTCCAACTCCCCTGCCAAGGCACTGTCACCCAGAGCAGGTGACACAGGAACTTTCCAGGTGGGTTTTGAATATCTCTGGAGAGGGAGACTCCACAATTGCCCTGTTCAGCCTGTTCCAGTGTTCTGCCACCCTCAGTGTAAAGCTCTTCTTCCTCACGTTGAGATGAAACTTCTTGTGGCTTAGTTTATGGCCGTTACTCCTCATCCTCTTGCTGAGTACCACCAAAAAGATTCTGGCACCATCCTCTTGGCACCTGCCTTTGAGATATTTGTATGCAATAACAAGGTCTTCTCTCAGTCTTCTTTTCTCTAAAAAGGCCCAGCTCCCTCAGTGTCTTCTCATAAGAGAGATTTTTCAGATCCCTAATTTCTGTAGCTGTTGTGCTACCATTCTGTTAGGATTATGTGTTGTGACGACGTAGCTCTGTGGGATTGCTGTGCCAGGAGATGGCATGCAAGCAGCAGACTCTTGGTGCTTTTCTGCCTATAGGCTTTCCTCTGTCAGTACTAAAACCACTGTGTTGACAGGAGTAAGCAATGAATTTTACCTGTGGGGCAAAAAATTCAAAGTGTTGACTGAAGAATACTGAGAAATATGGCAGAGGCTGTCTGATAAAAGAATGCAAGGCTAGGAAAGGCCATAGCTAAGCCCCTCTGATCATGTTCTGCTTGTAACAGAATAGTGTCTGATGGGTCAACCTGCTGGAGCACACTGCTAGAGGGAGCATTTTTGACAGTGTGCTGATTGATAACAAAATGGAAATCAGGCAGGATAATGCCCACATAAATAGTCCTCAGACCAACAAAATCCAAGCCATTTTGTACACAATAATGCATGCATCAATATGGAAGTGTGTCTTCTAGTTCTACAGCACAATGCCACGATGAGTGAGTAAAACAGATTGGTGTTGAGATTTGGAAAGGTCTTGTGCTATCTTGCTCTTCTATTAGGAGCCTAAAAATGCCTTTACAGGTCTGGAACAAGGCTATAGGAGGCAAGAGTCCTTGGAAGGTTGGCTGCATTGTAGGGCAGTTATACTTGGCCTGGAGTAATGGTTGGAAATCATTATTTCAAGTAGAAAAATTGTATACTGGCCAAATCCTCAAAACATTGTTAATGCCTAGGTGTCATTGTGATCCTCTACTCTGTTTTGCTAATGCCAAAGACAAAGCAAAAGCATCTCAAGCATCTCTTGTAGATACGCATAATCTACAGATCTTGAAAAAAGATTCCTCAAATTAAAATTGAAAAACGGAAAGGAGGACTTTAACATTTCTTCAGCAGCTTTCACTGCAGCTAGGTCCCACATAATTTTCTAAGTATTTTGAAATAAAAAGCTGTTAAATTTTCAAAAGGACTGTACTTTGTAGGCATGACAAAAATTACCAAAGCATTGACCCAACAATTCTGGACATTGTCTAATACTGCACAGAGTAGAAGGCTCTCATTTAGTGGTTGATTTCTTTCGTACTGTAGACATAAATTTTAAATCCTGTTTAATACAAGCATGAATGTCCTTATGAGCCACATAGAAGTCCAGTCCTAGTGCACATCCTGTAGAAGTCTTGGAAAGGAAGGCCCTTGGATGTGATCAGGTAGTGTAACTATAGCCAGAACTGACGAAGCCAGAAGATAAATTTTTATCCTTTGTAGAACTTCTGCAGCCTGTGAACTAATTTAAATTAATGCTCTCAGAATTAGTAACAGTAATGGATCTCATCACAGACTAATTGACTCAACACACCTGAACAACATCACCTTCTGCACCTGACCTGGCTCTCCTTGCCTTATTCCTGCCCTTAGCAATATATATCCATTTTGGACCATCTATACCAGCATGATGCTGCCTGGAACAGAAAATGCCAGCGGATGAAAAATCACTAATTTGTTTTGATAGTGGCTTTGCACTTGTATTGTGCATTCTGAACAGCCAAAAAAGCCAGACGAGGAACTGAATAACTGAACTTTTATGGTGTTCTCATGTGCCCACCTTAAAAAAAAAATCACCCTAATGGTAAATAAAAATAATAATAGTAATGCGTTTTTATGCAGCCCATTTAAGTCCCTTGATAGTTCTTGTGGAAGTGACCAATATGCTCTCAGGGTTTGCAGTAGAAATTGAGTGTTGCATCCACCTTATAATGAATATTCTAGGGTCTATTCTACTGTAGTTATTTCCGAAGTCTGAAATAGAATGAGATATTTTTCTGCTGCGTCTCATACTTGGTGCACACAAATTCCTTCTGGATTTTGATCTGCTTTGCTGAAATGGAATTTCCCTGTAGAAGAATTTGCCTTCCTGATATTTAACTAATAACACAGATGTGTATGTGTTTCCATTAGAAAAGGCTGGTAGCCACAGAGCAGAACTCAGCTGTAAAGATATGCAAGTTCTTACTATGAACTACATGTCAGGTTGTTTGGGTTTTTTTTTTTTTTTTTCATGGAGCTGTATTTAATTATGTTTTAAATACAGCAAATTTCCACTCAAAATGAAGCACAGCTTCTCTCCGTGGAACATAAAGAAATTCTTCCTTAGGTTCTTGTTTTACTGCTAGGCTTTCTGCAAAGTTTGTTTGAAGTTGTTTGTCCCCCAAAGCTATTACATTGATGCCTTTGCCAAAGCTAAAATCAGTGGTCAGATGAGAGGAAAAATACATATTTGTACAGTGACATATCTGCAGTGATATCATCTGCTTCATGGAGACATGCCTTTTAGTTCATCCTGTACATCTGTATCCTTAGCAGCAGGTGCCACTGCCAGACAATTCTTCAAAGTTAATGTGATTGCTGGGAAATGCTAAAGCCTTTCTTTTTTATTGCTGTGGGAGGTGGTGTCAAGAACTGTGTTCTCTGTGGGAGGGAGAGGAGGCTATGCTGACAAACAAGCTGGAAAGGTGGACTTTTCAACTCTACTTCGTGGAGGAGTTGGTGTAAGGAAACAGAAGTGTCCTTTCTGTGGCTTGTGATGGGGAGTGAATGTGGGACACCTTGTCTCAGCAGGAGATAGGAGCACAAGTTCAGCGTGAAGGGGGCCATCTGGCAGGTGATATGGAATACACTTTCAGGAAGGACAGGGTTGAGAAGCGAATAGGGATTTTTTTTTTCCAGTTGAAATGCTGCCAACTTAGTCGTGCCATGAGCAGAGGCTGGACATTTGCATGCTTCCCTTGGCAGGCGGCTTTAAAAGCAGTGCACACTGTTTCACAGATTGTGCTGGGCAGCTGTACCAGCCCACCCCACCAAGTTTTTGGCTTTCCTACCGGTAGCTGCTGGTGCCTACTAACTGGTAATCAGCAAGATTTGCTGAGATTTGGCCTGTCTGAGCTTTTGGCCCACACTAACAAACCTAGTCTGGAGACCAGTGGAAATGGTGAGTTTGTGTATGTGTAGCTGGGTAGGAAGGAGCCAGGTTTGGGAGGAGGGAGCCTGGAGCTGTAGTAAGCAAACTCCAGGAGCACATGTGCTAGTGCTAAAATGACAGATGACTAAGAAAGGATGCTCTATGACACAAGAGAATGGAAACATTAGCACAGAGCTAATCTACAGGAAAAGAAAATGGTACGACACAGACAATAATAGAATTCATGTCAACAAATTGCTAGGAATAGATATGATCAGCAGGCATGGAAATGAGGAATGAACAAGCAGGTATGAATGGAGGCATGCACATACACAGTCAGTCCCTTTGATCAGAAGTGCACAATGCTCAAAACCAGGAGAGATCCTGATGCTAAGCAGGACACAAGTTTAGGAGCTGGGAGGGTGTATCCTTCCCTCTCTCCATACAGCCACACACCTAAGAAGCATCTGTGTGAAGGAAGGGGCAGCTGAGGTGCTTTTTCCTTACATCCACACTTTTATGCACAGAAAACAACAGCAGTGAAACATCTGAGAAGCTGAGCATGAGCTGACACAAGTGGTGGCAGAATATGAATGCTTGGTAGCTTGGAGGATGCCAAGCAGAGAACAATTTGAACTGAAGAGTAGGACAAAAGTGACCACGGAATGCTGAGATCTCAAAAGCATTTCATGGAACAAAAAGCTCAGGTGTGTTTACAGTGATGCAAGTAAGACCCCAGGACATCATAGCAGTATGATGGTATTAATAAACCACACGATTAATAGATTGGGCTTCACAGAAAATACATAAGCAGTATCACATTGCGATTCTGTCACACTCTCTGTGCAAGGCCATAGCTGAATTAGGAAACAAGTCAGTCTCAGGATATCAGATTTAAATCCTATAACCCATTTCAGTAGCTGTTCATAACCAAACTTTTTCTAAATTCTGTGGTAATGCCAGTGCAATGTTCTTTTCCGTGTCCTTTGTATAACCTTTCTTGATTCTATTTAAAATTGGGAAGTGTGTGTAATATCTATGGAAATTGTTCAGTTTATTGATTTTTCTTTTCATAATCCAAAGTGAAAGGGCTAGCAACACAGTAACTTGGATTTATGAAACAAAGATTTGAATTCTAATTTGTTCAATATTTTAGAAAAGTTGTATTCTCTGTTTTTTGGCCAAGTCCTGGCTGTGTTTGAAGCACAGAATCCCCTATAGAATAAAACTTGACTTCCTCAGTTCTTTGTGGCTTTAAGTAGATTTGAGGTGCTTAATAGTATTTGTTGTTTTATCAGGTGTAAGTTTTGTTTTCTGAAATGGCCTATAGCTGGCACTTTGACCCCAGGAGTCCAAACTTTTGTTTGACTTAAAGGACATAAGTGAGAGAGCACCCTTTTTTTTTTTTTTTTTTTTTTTGGCAAAGGACCAGGAGATGGAACA
>WEKY01056689.1:117468-135119 GCA_013390045.1 Picathartes gymnocephalus | reverse complement strand
TTTTTTTTTTTTTGGCAAAGGACCACGAAGTGACAAATCCCCATTTGCTGAAAGTGGAGCATTATTTATGAAGGCTGCTTGGAGCTTCAGATGTTGGTCTTGTGTTGAGTAGCATTTGTGCATGCGTATACCATTTCTCCCCCAAGTTCTATTAATGGCTGGATTGAACTTAAAAAAGATGAATGTCTTAATACCTTTTCACAAGTATCAAATGTTAGGAGTGTCTCATTAAGTCTAGTAATAGCATTCTTAATGGTAAATTCATCCACAAGGTAGGTTTTATCCATCCACTGGTAGGATCTGACCTTTAAAGAAGTTAATCTTCTCAAGTGTTATATATACCACAAATTATTGTTGAGATGCACATAGAGTTTAGTTTTTTTTTCTACATTAGATTGTGTGTCAATACTGACAGAGTTTGGAGAGCTTTCTTTTTCTTCTAAATGGAATCTTATGGCCAAATAATGTAGCATAAACAATTTGGAATGCAGGAAGCAAACTAAGGTTAGGAGATGTAAATTCAGTTCCCTGGCATGATTTAAATAAACTACTCAACCAACAGAAGCCCCATAATCTAGTTCACATGAGCATATGTTTGGCAGGATTCAGTGTGGTGGGTTTGCAGTCTCTGCTTATCACAGAACCAGGACTGTACGCATCACTGCCACATGCTTCTCTTTTCCCTTCATCCCAGGGAAACGAATCTTGTCAGGAAAAGAAAGTGGGAGGAGGAAATGTATCATTCCAACACAAGCTGATACAATTCCTTTGCTCCTTGTTAGCGGAGGCTGGCATGTGCCTTATATCTTATAGACAGCCTGTTGCAGATAGGAATTTCAGTGTCTGGACTTAACTTCTGGTGTAGATTTTTTTTTTTTTTTTTTTTAATGTGTTTGAATGATAAAGCTATTTTCTTCAACAGACTCAGAGACTAAAAAGTTTGATACTGCAGCATCTCTCGTTTGTGTGGGCTATATAAGTGGCTCATTAACTGTCCTACTGTAATTTTTATTTTATCATAAGTAAAAAAACAAGAGAGACATGTTGGCACCAGAATCTTACTATAAAATTTACTTTAAATTTACTTTAAGATACCTAAAAGTACTATTATCTTTGGAAGTATTTATCTTCTTCTGCAAGGGGAGAAAAATCTCCTTTTTATTAAAGTTCCAACCATGGTGATAATGTGATGAGTGTTAATATAAATAGTTTGTCAGTTGTCATACAAGGGTCCATCCTGCTAACTTTCTTGGACTGAATGTTCAGTCCTTGCAACCTGAGCTGTAAAAAACCAGGAATTCACATGAAGTGTCACAGTAGCTTTTGATGCAGAAGTTTTCCACTTAGGATAACCTACAGAGAGTCTGAGGCCTGAGCAACTAAGAATGGTGATGTGCTCTAAATACAGGATGGACAAGCAGAATGAGTTTTAATTTATGACGGAAACTTAAGTGGGTTTTTCTGCTGCTGCAGTTAGGGGCTGAGTATCACAGAAATTGTGGGTAGGGAAATAAGCATAATAGTATTCAGTAGGAGGCCTTCTGGAAGGGGAAAGTAGTATTTATTTCAAAAAAGGCTTCAAATGTGTTGGTTTCACCGGCTGATGCTAGTTTTGTTATAGATTTCGTTCATCTGCATACTTGTACAGACACACCCACGCCCCCAAGCTCTAGGAGAGGGGTTTTGGCAAGGATCAGTTGTACATGATGCAGAGGACAAAGGATGCCAGATGTTAAGTTTCTGGGGTTCTTCCTGATGTAACAGCCATGTTTTTGGACAGATCCTTCATGCTCTTTGGGATTCAGCAGTGGTTGCAGAGCTATGCTTTCCTGCAGATCCTTGCTTACTTCATATTCCATAAATCTTAGGCCAGGTTATCACCCATTACTTGTTTTCCTCATGGGCTAAGGAAGATAGGAATGGTGGATGTGACACTGCCACAACCTTGGTGTGATCTTCATTAGCAATACAGACCCTTTATAACACTCTGATCTTCTGTTTCTTCTGGTGCTTGCACCTGCATATATCAGTTCAGACTGCATTTATGCCAGTACTCATATTTCTGCAACAAATCTTTCCGGGTGGAATTTTTAAGGGCACCTATTGTTGTTGAAACTCTTTTTGCATTAAACTTAGCAGTAAAATTTTTGTGGATGTCAAAGAGAGACAGTAATTTGTGTCAGTGCTCAGTACTTTGGAAAATAAAGTCCTTAGAAATGCTGTTGTATAATACCACCTCTCCCTAAGTGGTGAAGGCATCCCCAGTGTCAAGTTTGGACTAGACAGACTATTGTTATGACCCTGCTGTAGTTCTAAAAATGTATCTTGCATGAGCACAGAGAAGCAGTTGGGCTTTTGCCTGAAACTAAAAATATGTTCTTGTGTGACAGTTTTCATGTGGGACCTGCTTTAAGGTTTTTGTCATGTGAAAACAACTTTCTTTCTTCAAGCTTAGCAGAAAGATTTGGACCTTCACAAAAGTGAACTTCTCTTTGTGGTTACTATGCCGTCAGGTCTCAGCACTGAGCTGCTTATTTATCTACATTTTTTTTGAGCATGGTTGCTGCCTCTTGGCCACCTGTAGGTTTAGTACCCCTTGGCTAACCTCAGGTGGTGACCTCACTTATCTGAGGATCCAGAGAATAACTGGAAGAGAAAGTACTTCTCAGGACAGCTATGACAAGAAGAGCTACTCACATAACTCAGGGACAAGTCTGTTCTCCCAAGAAACAATCCAGTTATTTTCTCATGCCTGTGGAAAAGAGGCACTGACTTTGGGCTTCTGGGAGATTTTCTGTGCCATCCCTCTCTTCCTCCCCAATTTAGTGTCTCTTGTGATGAATTAGCATCATGAATACTAAGTTTATCTGCACACTATAGTTAGCAGTCTTCTGGGGAGAGTCCTTGGTGCTCGTATTGCATTACTACTCCAGCTTTGGCACAGCATATGTGAGTTTCATGCACCGGTGGTTTTTGTCACAAGAGTGCCTGGTTATGGAAGCTGTCGAGTGGGTCTACCTGCAGTGATTTGAATGCTTGATTAAAACTTGATTTCATTCCCCCCTCTGAACTATCAGCAAAGAGTCCAAAACACTCCAGTGGACTGAGACAAGTGGAAATGGGAAGGGAGAAGTGGGGAATGAGGGTAGAGCCAGAAAGCAGCTGCTAAAATGTTCTGCAACCACTTAGAAGTGCAATTTAAAATTTAGTATAATTTCCTAGCTGAAAACTCTCAAGCTATGTGCTGTGGGTGGGTATAAAGAATACTGCCTTTTAAAAGTTGGCAGTGGGGTTTGCCAGAGAAGAGGATACAGAAAGCAAGTTGGTTTTGCAGGTAAACCCAGTGTTGATGAGGTCTCTGTAGCACAAGTACAATGGACAGGATTAAAGGAATATTAAGTGAGATATCAACTTTGAGCTGCACTAGACTACCTGATTTGGGGGAACATGAATATGATTGCTTTTTCCCCACATGCTGAAAAAGATGCCAAAGGCTGTGGAAAAATGAGTGGGAAAGAAGCCAAAAATCTTACGAATGTTAGAGGAAGACTTTTAGCTCTTCAGCACAATATCCTTGAATATATAACCCAATCTGGAAAGAAATTTATTTGGTACTCAAGTGCCAACTGTCTGGGAAGCAGCAAGTTTCCTAAGTAGTTAAGAACAGTTTGGGCCTCAGCCTGTGGCAGCATGGATGTGAGGACTCTGGCAAGTTCTGGTGTGTCATTCTACCATCAGAGCCCACAGAGCAGGTATCAACGAGCTCTTGTGTGAAATTTCACGCACAGTTTGTTATAAACTTACAACTGTCTGGCTTTTTCACCCTCCTGCACCCTCTCCAAATGTGTTCCTCAGTGCAGCACCAAAGGAAAACACCATTAGGGTATCACACAGCAGTATTTGAACAAGCCACTTTGGGGTGGTGAACAGCAATGTGATCTTACGACATGGTAAGCTTGGAGCATAATGACCAAGCCATTGTGTTGTCATCTCTTGAGGAGTCGAGGGAGCAATCCTGGTAATTTTTCTTCATCAGATCTCCTACGCAATCTGACCCAGCTTGGTCTGTCCTCTTTGCATGAACTGGAAAATCACAGCCAGCAGTAGCTCGTTTCCTTGGGAACTTAATGCTGCCTTATTGACAGCATGGGATGGCTGCTTGGAGCAGCAGAGAAGGGAGAGCATGTTATCAGGCCAACCAGTGCCTTCTGTCTCGAAGTTGCCAGCACTTGGGAGTGCATCACTGATAGCTGATGGCAGAGACAAGCCAAAAAGCTATTTTCTTAACTCCTGCTGTGCCCCTCCTGCATCCTGCTCCATGTCCATCAAGTGGTGAAGGTAGCAGATGGGCTGCCCCAAGGTGGCACATGCTTACCTGCCGGGAAGAGCGAGCAGCTCCTGTAGCATGTCCCAGGTGTAAGTGCTGCTGCTGGCAGGCAAGCAACCCTGTTGCTTGGCAGCAGGCCTCAGAGAGAAGATTACTTTGTCCTTGTTCTTAGTCAAGTTTGCCAGGTTCCCTTCTGATTGCCAGGCTGGTAATGCATGGGGGAGATAACCCTGGTTCAGTGAGCAGCAATTCAGTCTGTCATCAAACAGAAAATACTTGGGCAGAATCAACAGAGCTATGTGCTAAGCTAATTTGGTATCAGCCTGATGGGTGTGGTTCTTTGGTACAAGTATTTTTGTGTTTGTTTTTCTGCAGAAAGGACTGAAATCTCCCATCAGAATCTCCCTCTGTCCCTCACAGGCCTGTTCACAACTTGGCACAGTCCCTCTTCATTCTCTTTACCTGTAAACTAAGCTGCTGCCTCCTGTCTCTCTCCAGCAGCAGCGTGTTTGTTCCCTTTTCCCCACCACTTCCATCACCAGTTCTGCAGACCAGGAGAACTTGTTTGTGCTCTCACTCTCTGTGGCTTACTGAATTTCCAGGATGCTTCAGGTAGTCCTGCCAGCCTGGTCCTGTCTCCCAACCTGTGACCTCCCCCAGCAGAAGAAAACATGTCTTTTTGGTTTTTTGGCTGTCTTAAGAGCTTCCAAAGCTTTCTATAGAGTTGCAATTTAATAAACGAGTTATTTGGTTTAATGTTATGAAGAAGTCACTCTGCCCATGCCCTCTGCTGTAGGTATAAAGCAGCAAATGAAGGAATAAAACTGGATATGGAGGGATGTGGAGGAATGTGGAGGGGTTCTGATGGCTGCACAGGGCATGATGGACAGCAGCAGGGTTCAACAAGGAGAGGGGTTTATAGCACCACAGCTGCTGCCTGCATGTTCCTGACATTCAGACCTGGGTGAAAATCTCCCTGTGCACTCTAAAGCCTGGCTGTTGCTGAACTTTGGGAAGGCATCGTGTTCATGGACACTATATTTATGTGCGCATACCAGTCATATAGAGGGCATGCAATTGCTAATTGATCAAAGCAGATCTTACTTCTGTACTTCTGCATGCTTTGGCAGCCTAATAGTGGGGATTTTTTTGTTGCTGTTGTGTTCTTCTGTACCAATTTGTGGCTGAGCTATGATTTCCTTGTCTCTGTGGGAGTAGAATCCTCAGATGCACAAGGGCCAGGATTTTCACTCAAAAATGTCATGTAGGAGACACTAACCCAAGCACAGAGCAAGGGTCGTAGGCAGTCGCAATTCTCCTTGTTAAAATCTGCTCTGGTAAATAATTTTCTAATTTGGCACAAAACCAAATGCGTAAAACCAGCCAGATTTCTTGTATAAGGCACTGGGTCCGTTTGGCATGTTTTAATATGCAGCAATAATGGTGACTACTCAGAGCTGTGCTGGCTGACCTATGCAATGTGCTGTTCTGTTTCACTGCAGCAGGCACTGAGGTAGTTTTAATGCTGTCCATTTGGTCAGTGTCTGCCTAAAATATCCCATACCATTGGGGTTCTTAGCATTGAAAAATCAGGCCTTTTCACCGTTTTGAAAGACAGTTTGCTTTCTCCTTTAGTAACTTGCTGCTGTCTGTTCTCCCATACAGCCACTGCTTACTTGCTATCTCTGTTCAGCTCATCCAGGGTGACATTGTCCAATTGTTTTGACAATGACCTTAATCTATTTGTGCAGTTCACAGTAAAGGCTGTGTGGCCAGAGATGGAAATGCATGGGCTTAGGCAGCTTGTAATGAAATACAGTCTCTTACTTCAGCTGCTTTGAAGCTACTGCAGATCAGTTGTTGGATTTGATGTGTCTTCACACAAATGTGAAATTAATTTAGTGGCTTCTAGCTGGTTGTAGTGAAACCTCATGAAATGCTCCAATATAATCTGGCTTTGTGTATGGCAGCTTTAGCAGGTATGCCAGTGGCTGTATCAAACTGGATGTAGCTTACTCTACCGACAGGGATTTTTATAAACCAAGTTGTGGGCAATTTAACAGACAGATCGTTGAGTAGGAGCTTCCTTCTGTGGTTGCCTGTACTGGTACGTGTTGTAGACACAGAGGATAGCAAGACTCTGAGTAAATGCCACTACAGTACTGAGTTAGGTGGCAGGATCAATAATTTTCTGTTAGCTGGTGTCTCTTGGCACTGCTGGGATGGGGGAACTGCCTCAGTTGATTGTTAAATCTAAGTCAGGGCTGTCAATATAGTGCCTTTCAAGAGCAGTAGATTCAAAGCAGCTGCGCAGAGGAGCAAGATAGCAAGTTGCCTAAGGGAAACCAAACTGTTTTTGATGAATTTGAAAACACTTGATTTGTCTTTGTCAAGGAATGGGAGCACTTTGTTTGGCTGCAGCACCTTCCCAGTAAAATTTGCTTCCCCTGGGAGCACTGGCTTGGGGGAAATGGCTGCAAACCCTCTCTTGATGCCACACAGAAGAAATGTCTGTTGTGAGGAAAACACTGGAGCAAAGCACACTGCCTATGCAATATGGATTTTTAGATCGATAGTGGCTCTAACATGTAGCCAGATGCATTATACTTCGGAACATGCTTTTGTGCAGATCCTAGGACTCTCTTTGGCTTTTAAATAGAAGTAGCTGTGCACCAAGTATTAACACCAGAAAGCTCTTGTCATAGGCAGCACATGCACTGTATTTCACCCTTGCCTGGCAAATCTGCTTCTTTACTTAGTGGCAGAAGTCAGAAATAGCACCATATTAATTTCCTTTTGTCTTTTTGGGCATGAATTCTGTGCAACTCTGTAAACTAATATGTAGCTCAGCATCTATTTCCAGAAGTCATACATTTCCCTTGATTTACATTCTTTAATCAGTGAGGATACAGTGGATGCATAGACTGAACAAGAAGATCTTTATTGCAATCACTGAAAGTTCAGCTTTCAGTGCAATTATAAGATAAGTTTACAGGTATGTTAAAATGACTCCTGCTTATTACAGTAATAGTCTTTGCTTAGGCTGTATTCTGTTATTCTCTGCTCATGAAAGCATTTCCTGCTAGTAACTGCTGTTAGTCACAAGAAACATAGCTGTATAAATTCCCCTCCTTCTCCTTCCATTGCTGGGACTCTAAGCCAAATGAAGAGGGATATTCAAGTTCTCTCTACAGATTAATGTGAATCGAGCATCCTGTGGTGGAAGCGGTTTCTGTGTTACACAAACCCCACTAAAAATAAGCAGCTGTTTATCTACTATGGAACTTTCCAGTATCAGTGTAGAGGATGGAGCCCAGGCATATGGGAGATATCAGTATGCAGTAGATGAAGTATAAATGCAACTTCAGCAAGCTGAAGAGGTAAACTGGTGTTGAACTGTCTTCAGTCTGGGTGCTTTGTGGATCGAGACTAATAACAAAAATATGAACAATAAAATGTGTGTTGACCTAATGAATAAGAAATGCTGCTGAGATACAGGGACTTATTCAATCCATGTCTTTCTCACTGCTCTGCTGAGTAATCTTTCTTATTTGTGCTTCAGTGCCTTTATCTGTCAGATGGCAATAACAATAATACTCTATTTTAAAGCTTGTTGGGCTATATCAGTGAAGGGCATACTGAGGATCTGGACACAAATTTTTTCTTCCTTTTTTTTTTTTTTTTCTTCACCACAGACCAGTAGTGAGGGAAGGGAAGGCATAATTTCTACCTGAAAGATGAGCATCAAGGACTTCAAATGCCTTCTAAAGTATTGTAGAGCTGCCCTGTCCATGACACTTCCTTGAGGACTTGAGGTCAAGAAGTATGCCACTTTGTATTGTGCTACTGTGGTGTTTCTCCAGAAGATTTCAGTGCTTTGTAAGCACCTATCATTGTGATTTTGGGAACCTGGTCAATCGCATCTGATGGCCATTCCTTGTGTTTCGAATCACTTTATTCTCATCAAGTGGAAGAAGAGAATATGTGATCAAATGTTTTTTCTTCCATTTCTTATGGTTACTGTGTCTCGTCTTTTATAGATGCTTTGAAAATTACTGAAAAATCTTATGGTATTTGTATTTTCTTATCCTCTATGACTCTGATGTATGGTAGTGTTACTTCTCTGCTGTTTTTAAGATATACTTTTGCAGAGCTATTGGTGCACAATACTTCTTACTTTGCCAGTTTTGTGCTTTATATACGTGTCAGGTCAACTGAAGTAGATCCATTTGTAATCTGATCAATATCCTTTGGGCCGGGCCCCTCATCCTGCATTCTGTGTGTTTGGCTTTTCTACCATATATCTAACTTTTAAACATAACCATGTAAGTACCCTGTGCCTGTGTGGCCATACTTAAACTCTGTCTCTTCTGTGACAAGCCACTTAAAATTTGTAACCGTGATTCCAAGAATTTTTGTAAAAAGTCTCCATATGCCTTTTTCCTACTGCTTAGGTCTGCTGAAGTATCCCTTGTTCTCTGTCAGGTGACTTACTCTCAGTAAAAATACATTTCCTCATTTAGTGTTTGGAATGCAATCTGGGACACATGTAGGCCCATCTTCCATCTCTCAGGCAGCCTGTTGTTGTTTCACAGTCTTCTTCCAAAACACTGTGATTCTTGTGGCGTTTTAACATCATTCTCTCAATGTGCAGCTTGTTTGAGTTCTATTACTGTGTTATACAGCCCTAACTTTCCTGTAGATCATGGAGCTGGAGAAAAAATCATGTTGGAAAAGACATGTAGGGGTCATCTGGTCTCATCCCTTGTACCAAGCAGGGCCAGCTTTGAGGTTATGTTGGGTTGGTCACTCAAAGTCTTCTAATCTTAAATTTTGTGTTCATGCCCAAAGACAGATTCTCCATTATCTCAGAGACCCTGTTCCAATGTAAAACTACCTCCCAATGATTGCTCCTTTCCCCCTCTCCCTGATACCCAGTGAGAATTTTCATTATTACGAGTTATGGCCATTGCCTCTCCCTGTTACTGTGCAGCTCTAGAGACTCTTTATGTAGTTGCAGCCAGAAATACCATCCCTTAACCCTCTGTTAACACTGCTCGAGCCCAGTTCTCAGCCTTCCATTTATCACATGCTTCAGGTTCTTAATAATCCTGGTTGCCCCTCTGTTAGTCTCACTCCAGGAGCCCTGAACTGATCCCCCAAACTGGGTCTTGTAAGTGCTGAGTGGAGCATGTTAATCTCTTCCACTGATCTTCCGGCTTCCTTTCTTTTAATACAGCCCAGTACACAGCTGATCTGCACTCTTGAAGGCAACTGCTGAGTTATTTTTAATGTGGTAGCCACCAGAACCCCAGGTCCTTCTCCACAAAGCAATGGAAAATAATTGACTGTGGTAAATGATACAGATTTAAATAAAATGGTATTATATGTTCATTGTCTTAATTGTATTTTGAAGTTTTGAACTTTGTTTCCAAGGGATTAGGGTTAATCTTCTGTCTAATTTTTTTCAGTGTTTTTTTTACACCTTTGTTTTTAACCCAAGGCTTAGTAAATACTTTTAATATCCAGAACAGTTGTTATTCTCTTATGAATTATTTTAGAGACATTATTTTCCAGGCACTAGTAATCATTCTACAAAGCACAGTATCAGGACATACGTAACAAATATTCTCAATATTTGGAGTCCAGTGTAAGACAATTTACCAGGGCCTGTTCAGAATACGTAAAAATGTCCTGAAGATACAGCATTGAGTTTTAGTGTCAAGTTTTATTGGAGTGTTTTTTCCCCCATTTTGTTATCACTGCAGAAAAAAATGAAATGAAATGAAACAAGTCAGCTGCATTTTGATATAACTTGTGCTTCATTTCTGTGTTTATTTCCTAAATTCTAATGTGCTATTTCTGTGCAAGTCCCTTGAAATCTGTTAGCAAGAAGGAGAGAACACAGCTGGAGTTTTGGGGCTCCCACAGTAAATTTACAGGCTTTGGGGAGTAAGATATTCTTTCTAGCAAATTGAGTCTGTTTGATTTGAAATTCCATGAAGAGCATCAGCAAGAGAATACCATGGAGCTGCTTTAGAAGCCTCTCCCTGTGTTGCTTGCAGAGATGTAAAGCTTGGAAAGCTCCAGGTATCCCCATGCTGGGAGGATGGTGGCAATGCAGCATCTTTGAGTAGAAAATGCTATTTTCCAGGCTTTCTTAGAGGATGTTATTATTCTGCTTTACCACTGGTGTATTTCCTGCAGTCTATTTTGTAAGTGTCGAAATGAAGGTAAGCTGCTGCTTGTATTTGAAGTGACATCCCTTCCTCTCCTACCACCCCTTGCGTCCTGGCATTTCCCATGTCAAAACCCAGATGTCTTTCTTGTATTATGCTAATGATCATGGGTCCCACTTGACCAGAATGTGAAGACCAAGTTGATTTCCCCTCTGGAAGCAAGGCACCCTGCCGGTTTCTGGATCAAACAGAACTCTTTCCCTGCCCCATCCAAAAACCAATGAAGTGTAGATGTGGAAAAGGATGGCAGAATTAAAAGCTGTCATGCATACAGGTGCTAAACTAATGCAAAATCAAAAAGGCAAACCTGTTGCTGTCTCTATTGCCAGGCCCATGTCATCAAGAACTGTTTCTGTGAGTTCCACCATGGAAAGTCAGAATCATCTTCTTCAGGAAGTCAGCGATCCCTCCAGGATATGTATTCCCAATCTATATTGTTAATTGTTGGTCTGTTCTGATACTACGGTTTAGTTGTTAACATGGAATTGAAACATAACTTTGAAACATCATCAGACACAATCTGTGTAACAATCTGTCACTTAAAGGTAATAGTAAGGAATAGTAATTCACAGCCAGAACATCAAGGAACCCATAACCTGGCTTTTTTCTCTACCATTTCCTAATAACCTTTTCAAATTCCTGGTGGATGGCTAATGGGGATATTGGAAATAAGGTGGTCATTCCATCCTGCTTGGAAATCTGCTGATTTGGGGGAAAAAGGGTAAACTAACTCAAAAACCATCTGTCACTTTGTTGGTGCTGTGACAGCTGTAGCCCTGTACTGTGCCCAGTGCTGGGGCAGATGTGGGAAGGGGCTGGGTGATGCCTGTGGTGCTCCCTGTGACAGCGGTGCTGGGTGTCATGAGGAAACACATCCAGGGGTGAGGACTTGGCTGCTGGATCCCGTGGCAGGAGGATACCTGGGTTCTGCAACCTGTTTTCATGGTATCGTCAAATGACAGTCCTTCAGAATTAGCTTAATAGTTTAGGAGCAGGGTGGAATTGTTAGTAATACTGACAGGTGCCAGCAGAGGGCATTTGGAAACTTGGCTTTTCTGCTCATTTATCTTCCGACAGATTAGGGCCCCTGTGCAATTTGTGTGAAGCTGATGGTGCCTTCTGTGTTGGTACAGACCTATGGTGAAGGCAAAACTTCAGGGTTTACTGTTGGTTTTTGTTTGGGTTTAGTTAACATACAGAATATCAGCAATAAAATAATGTATTTCAGAATAATTTCCAAGTTAGAAGAAAGTATTGAACCAGAAAGCCGGGAAGCTCCCACTTTTATTTATTTGGGTGTGAGGTAGATAAAAGGCCAAGAAAAGGAAGTGAAGAAACAGCATATTATCGATTTTCCCCCCGGTGTTGTTATTTGTAAATTAGCAATCTAAACTAGAACCTCATTACTTGATATGAATTATCACATTTAGATAGTAATTACAGCTCCTCTGCCCTAATATCACTGGTATAAAGTGACCATTTTAGACCAATACTCTACCTTGAGTACCAAGAAAATTACATGCACAGGCATAATAAAAAAACCCCAAATAGTTAATCTTTGTGTTCATAACCAAAAATCCAGTTGCATTCCTATTGATTAGGGCTTTTGTTACTTGCAGTGGGGTATGTGACATGGTGCAGTGCACAAAAGGTCTCTCACCAGCAATAGATTTGGAGAGAGCTGTTGCTAAAGCCCAGATCAATGAGTAAATATACAAAGGAATTAAAGCATAAGATCATTTAATAAAAATGCTTTTCTGTTCTCTTGCTTTGATCAAGTAATTCCTATCCATCTGCTTTGATTCAGGCTCTGGCAGCATCTTTCTTGAAGAGATTTTTACTGGGGTTTTTAAAAAGACAATCTTAGGTGGGGGGTGCTGGTGAAATGAACTGAAGAGCATTTCTCACCTTTGTGATATGATAAAAGGCTCCAGCACTGTGAGGCTATGAAGGCTTTTTTATCTCTTTGGAAAAAAATTTACTAAAAATTAGGGAAAGGTATTTTTTAAGCTGTGTAAAGATACATTAAGTGGACTTGTTTGTGGTTCCTTTGTTTGCTACCGTGCATGCTAAAATATTACAGATGTCAATTTTAATATAAGGGATGTCTTTATTCCGTATAGTGAGCAACTACATTTGGAGATAATTTTCTCTAAATATAATTTGTTGTAAGGTATGATTTATGCTGCAAATAGGATTTATGAAGCATGTCTTGAAAAAGTGGAGGGAACAAGATCTTCCTGTGAGCCAAAAAGATACTGTTTTATAGTATAAGTGTCAGTAGCAAAGAAAGAGTAAAAGAAAGGAGCAGCTGGAGGGTACATTTATTGATACATATTTCATATATACTTAACTTGCTATAACGTCCACTGCCAAAATCCACCTGACATGTCCTTGTATTTTGTTGTATCCCTGTGGCAGAGCTGTCCTTTGGCCTTTGAAAAATGCTAGCTTGTTAGTGAATGTTAGTTTGTACTGCAGCACCTGCCTGCATTGCATTGTGCTTCCACATGCACACGTTATAAAAGAATTCTTTGACTTCATCTGAAATAACATGCCGAGCCCCTAAACTTGATTATTAACTTTTGGATGGTTGGTTTGCACCTTTTCAACATACATATCTATCGGCTATAAAAAGTGAACTCTCCTTTGTGACGACTTGTCATTGTGGCTGAACAACAACTTGTTCCCTTCTTGCAGACATGCTTGAATATGTTGAGAGAGGGGCTGTCAAGAGAGGAAGGGCAGAGCAGGTCTTGGGGTAGACTCTCTGCAATTTACTCAGATCTTGGACAAGTGGGTCCAGTGCTGTGGTTTTGCATCAGCATGATGGGAATGTAGTAGATGCCACTCTGGAAAAGCTGTATGGTTTGAAAATATGAAGCTGTTCTGTGCTGCTTGCCCAAATCCAATGAAATTCTTGGCTTTGCCTGTGTGGCTAGCAGCTCCTTTTGGTATATGACTTTTTTTAAGCAAAGCTAAAATACTCCCTATGTGATGACAGCATGTCTCACTCCTTTTCACTATCACCACCTGTCCATACTGTGTTTCCCCATTTCTGTGGTGTTTTCTGTCACTTCTACTGAGTGCTATTTGTTGGTGAACTACTTTAGGACAATGCCAAGATAATAGAAATGTGGGAGACCTCCGTTTTCAGACCTGTCTCAGAGGAATCAAATCAACACATGGGTTGTAATACTTGTTCTGGTTGAAGTGAGTTTCATCCAGACAGTATAATGATTGAGCACAGAGTAAGTAACATTGGATTGACTAACTGTATGTAATTACTCTTCTAGTAAAAGGAGAAAACACTTTAGTGAAGTGTAGTAGTTGTTGCAGTGGTAATTAACAGTAAAGTTAGAACAGCTCCTTCTTGGTACCCACTAACACCATTAAAAAGCATCTTAGCATACATTATGTGTTAACAAGTTTGTGTTCATGTCCCTGTGCTCATAATCGTATGTGAGGTGTGTGCTGGGTACCTCCTCCTTGTCATTATCATAGTGCTGTTCTTGCTGCCGTCATAGAGCACATCCACCTGTAGTAGTGTTGCAATGCTACCTAGAAACCTCAAGAAGCTGATGTAGAGATAGTATAAAAAACAAAGGGCTGGAGAGCAGAACTGAAGCACAGGGATTGAGTGATGTACCCAGCAATGGAGGGTTGTGTAAGAAATCGAATGGCTGGAATGGCTTCAGTGTGAAAGCATATGTAATTTTTAGGGACAAAGTCCTTTTCATTGTTTCATGTGCAAAGTAGTCTGACTCCCATCTTTCCCTTGCTTCTTTTCTCAAAAGGTCAGATCTAATCCTCTTGTTCAGCACATTGGGAGGCACATCAAAGTTTTTGAACACTAGAGGCTCAGTATAGAAGGGCAGCTGTCAGTAAAGTAGCTGCAGATGTCTGATATTTAGCTCTTTCACATCTACAGGGAGATGACTTTGTTATTCTCTAAATGAAAAAGTTTCTCCAAAGTTTGCCTATGTGCCCTTCAGTTTCATAGGTAGACTTCCTGCTGACTCCAGTGTGTGCTGGATTGGCCCACACAGGGAGAAGGAAAGAACATTTGAATTTTGGAATAAGCACTAGCTGAGCTGATAAATCCCAATCTCTTTCTCATTGCCATGGCTGTGTTGGTCCTTACCCCAGGGAGGCATTCTTCCTCCTCTCCTCTTACCTGCTGTAGGGAAATTTCCATGCAGTGTTGCACTGTGCCACTGTCCTGGGCAGCCTTCATTCAGACCATGTGTCTTCCAAAACACTTTGAAAAATATAAAACAGAGCTGTGATGAACAGCCTGATAACAGAATAAACCATGGCGTTCAGCAGCAATGGGAAGCTATAACAAAACACATAATTGGCAGCAGTGTCATGCTATCCCTCTGCCTGGAAGAAAAATTAGATCTAAAAGACAGATTGTCAGATGAAGCTGGCTCTGGTGTGTGGATTGGCAGGTAGCAGATAACAGTGTGAAGTGACTTCTGGCCCTTCCTGGCTGCTTGCCTTGAGAGGGAAGGGAGACGGCTGTGCTCCCAGATGGAGGAGCAAGAGGGAGTCCAGCATTGTGACACGTGAGGGTCCCCATAGATGCTGAGGCCAGGCTGGCAGCTGATTCTCCAGCAAGGGTGGTGACAGCTTGGGGGGAAGGGCATCTCACCTGTGCCCCAGCAATATGAACTGTGTGAGTCGAGCCTTGGCACACAGAGATCAGCTGAAATGGGTAAACAGAGCCCCTACTCAAAGAAGGGGAGAATTCTAAGCAAATCCCAGGGCACGGATCAGAAGTGCTGCTGCAGATATTTCCTACTGCATCAACAGGAATGAAAAGGGCAGCATATCCATGGGGGAGAAATACTTCAGTGGTGGTGCTTACCTGAGTGGAAGCCTCTGCAATTTTAAGATAGTTGGCTGGGTTCTCAATTGGTGTAAACATCCAGTGCTTTTGATTTACTTGTAGATAAGTTGTTTTGCAGTGTCTGAGAATCTTGCTTACACATCTGAATCATGACTGATGAGAGTGAGCTGCTGAGGGATTCGTATCAAAACTCAAAGGTTAATTAGCATATGGTGTTAAAAGCAGGTGTAGTTTAAGTGAATAATGCTTCAATGCTCTTATCTAGAGAGATGTTTGATCTTAATTCTGAAGAAGAAAAATGAGCTGGCAAGTTGCTGCTCAAATCTGACAAAGTCCAACCACAAAATAAGAAGTTTTAAAATAAATATAAAACCCATTAAATTAACAATTTCTCAGGGGCATTAATGAAGTTCTTAAGAATCTAGATGTTTGTGAAAGTGTGTACACTGACACATGCTTATTAATATATATTCATTATAAGTGTACATTCAGAACCAACCTGAAACCTTTGAAAGGTCCAGGGAATAATCCAGTCAGGGAAAAGGAACTGCCAGCCAATGTATCATAGAAGAATACAAAATTGGGAAGCAAATATTTGAAACAATGTTTTTTGTGACTAAAATATGTTTCTACTATATGTGAGAGACAGATTTTCACATGCATAGAAATAAAACAGGCACCCAGCTTCCACTGAAACCCGTCTTCCCTATTTATTTAGTACATTCCCCAATTATTTTTTCATGAAAAAGGTACACTGATAAAAACCGAGTCATCTCATAATCTGAAAATGGTAGCATAAGACTTTTAGTCACCACAGCACGTACAGTAATCGGCTGCACTGAAAGTCTGCCTTGTAAATGGAAGATGTAGTTTATTTGTTGTGTAATGAATTGTTTCTTTGCCTGCAATGCCAAAAGTTGTTGCCACGAATACTACGAAGTGATAATTTGCTTGCTAGCAAGCCACTCTGAGTATTTACTGTCCTGAAATCCTCTCTGTCCCTGTCCTTTGCACCCAAAGTGAGAAATCTGAGAAGTGAGAGTGTTGTTTTCTTACCCCGAAGAGGTGAGAGCTGATTTCCACGAGCAGCCATCAGAGGAATCCGCACAAATGGAACCTCGCAGCAAAAGCCCTTTGCCAAACTCTTCAGTGGCGAGGTGGAGCAGCAGCAACCTTCAGGGTTGTTTGGACTGGAAACATGGGGGATTTTGGAGGCAATGCACTTTTAGATCTAGCTGGTGTCAAAAGTGCTGGGCCAGCTGATCTCTCCACAGGGACTGACCTGCCTGTGACCTCTGATGGCATTTGACAGAGAATACCTCTTCCAGCTCCAGTGAGAGCAGGTGGTGGTCCTGGTCTCTTGCTGCTTCGTGGGGGCTACCTGGAGTCTGGAGCAGACCCGAAGCCTCTTGTGTTCCTGCCCTCTTGGGGAGGGGATGATGTCCTGATAATGGATGTGAGGTACAGGTGCAGTTAAATAGGTCCTTTTCACCCAGGGTCTTTTCTTTTCAGTCACAGTTGTGAATCCTTTATGGTTGTCTTGTTGGTCCTGTGGTTTCATGACAGCTCAGAATGTTATGACAGTAGCAATGCGTGTTCCAGAGTTTCCCCCTTGAAAGATCCTTATTTAAAATCCTAGCCATCAAGCAGTCTACTTAGCTAATTGTCAGAGCTTGTCATGCCATGTAATTAAATTTTGGACAGCATTCAGATGCCTCTTCAGGAGCGTGTGAGGGTGTGTGTGGAACTGCATCTCTTCTTCCTGTTACCACAAAAAATGAGTCGCACTTTGCGCTGGCTCAGACAGCTGCAGACATCATCGCAGTGGGTTGGGTGGAGGATTTAAGTTTAGGAGCTTCTGTAACCTGATCCCACAGAAAAACCCTAGCCAGCCTTGCTGCTAGTGCAGGGATTTGCTCACAACTGGCTGGGGATGACCAGGGAGATTCTTTTAATCTCATCAGCCTGCTGTTAGGAACTTGCTTATTATAGCCTAATAACTCTGTCCTGGAAGTACAGGCAGCGCTCAGTTTAAGATCTCTGTGTTGGGTAGGGAGGATAAGGCTTCAGCATCATGGATTTGAGAGAGCCTTGCCATTCACTACTTCTGATGCACACACACACATACATTTCAGGTAATCGAACTCCTTGTCAAGTGTACAGACCGGCCTGTCTCTGCCTCTGACTGACTGAGGTGGGAATAAACCCCAGAGCTTCACTGATCCTGCCA
>WEKY01056689.1:89723-117437 GCA_013390045.1 Picathartes gymnocephalus | reverse complement strand
AAAAAAAAAAAAGTGTGTGTATACACAGGTATATATTTTTTTTCCTGGGAAAAATGCCAACATACTGCTTCAAATTTTGAGGCATTGCCATCCTGGGTACACTCTATTGAATTTTGGGGTTGTTTTGTTTTTAAAGCCATGTTATAGAAATTAATGTCAACATGAAAAGTGTTTTTGTTTTTTGTTTAGACTGTAGTAACAAAAAAATAATCTTTGAGGTCCCCTGAATGCTCAAACATTGTTGCTGCATCTGTGCTGTCCTGATTCATCCTAAGATTTTCAGTAGCAGCTAGTAGAAGTAGAATAAAGCATTGCCTTCGCTGGAACCTCTCTTCTGTCAAAACTCAGCATGGTCAGAAAAATAAACTTAAATCATGGAAAGCTGTTGAAGCTGATTCCTTTGTGCTACTGTCAGACTAGGAGGAGACAGTCCTGTAACATACCCAAAAAATCTTCATCTGCTTTTACGGTACTTTAAGAAGTGTAGACAAGCAGGGGTCCAGGATTAAAATGTTTCTGTTAGAGGGATACAGGTTCTATTGACAGAATCCTTGTGTGGATGATTAAAACGAGATTAAAGCATGCCAGGAGTGGGTTCCCAGCCCAGCCATTTCTGTTTCTTGTGCACATCACATCTCTTACTTACTTAATAGTGGCTCTGTGCCCATAACTATGTGCCTTTCTCTGCAGCCCCTTTCAGGACTGGGGAGACCCAGCTGAGATGAGTGCTGGGTTACATACATAGTCTGCTCATCATTGCTGGGAACAAGAGCTGCTTGTCTTGGAATTTCATTGTCTTTATCGGTAGGAAGTGACCTCTGTTCTCCTGATTGCTCTCCAGCAACCTCTTATTGACCACATTTCAGATATGCCCAGGGACTCTTGGAGTTGTCTCTTCTGCTTTTGATTAAGAGAGCACTTGTAAGTGCAGTTCTTCTTTCTAGGTGGTAAGTAAAAAGGGGAGACGGAAGCAGGCTGTGCCCTGAAAAGTGCAAAATCTGGATAGGAAAGATAGAGGAAAAAAATGCTTTTCTTGTTGATAAAAGCTGGAGCCATGAAGAGATTTACAGCTATGCTCTGTAGTTACACCTGGACTCTGGCAGGGGGCTTGCTGAATTCCTACAGTAACTCCCACTGATCTGAGGCTCCAGTCTATCTACCAGCAACAGCCCATTCTTGTTCCCAACAGGCAGTGCTCCACCCCTTCCTCACTGCTTAATGGCTTTCAGTGGCTTCAGCCCCACGTAGATCACTTTCCAGCCAGATTTCCCTGCCATTTGGTATTTCTTAGGAGCTTGGACATCATGGCCTCACATGCTATTTTAGCTGTTGGTTGATAAGAATTGAAACATATTGTAAGGTTTGATGCAAAATAGCATCAGAGCCTTGATAGGTGGGGCCAGATGATTTTAACATAATCCCTTTGACAGGATGGGTAAATCCCACCTGGTGTTTGGCAGGAGCAGGGGAAAGCCTGCAGCTTGGTATTTCCCTGCTGGGGAAAGCAGCCATAAGGGAACAGTGCCAGGCTGTGCTCAAAGCAGTTATCTTATTATTGAGAACCACTGGGAGTCCAGGAAGAAACGAGGATGCTTTTGAAGTCAAGTCTGTCTGTTTATGAGCTCCAGTAAGTAGCAGAGACCAGACTGTCCCAAGGGCCAGGAAAAGGGGAACCTCTTGTGTAACTCCTCTGATCTCTAGGTTTTGTTATGTGATCTGTAGTTTAGGATTAAAAAGACCAAAAACCTTTTAAGTATGGATTTCATTCTACTGATTCTGTCATCGGCCACAGATGTGGAGCCAGCCAGAGTGTATCAGACCCTTCATCAAGTAATTAACTTGAGTTGTCAAGCTGCAATCAGTGAGCTGCTCTCATACTAAAATAATAATGATAAATTCGTCTCATCTGAAGCTGTCAGCTTCCAGCTGCAAGAGGCTCGAGTTTGCAGGATCTGTAACTTCCCCCATGAAGGAAAATCAGATTTGCACCTCTGTCTTGCCAAAGCCAACTTTGGCTTGGTTCCCTTTCTAGCAGAGTTTGCTGTTGAAGCAGCAGCTAAGGCCAGGGCAGGATTATGCTGGGCCCACAGCAGATGCAGCACTGCGAGTCCTACCCATTTCAAAGGGACCTTGTTCTAGTTTCAGTTGTTTATTGAGGAGCTGATTTGGTTTCTTTTTGGGTTGCATTTTTAAAAATTTGTCTGTAAGGGGTGTGTTTCTGTTGAAACTCTTCCCATGGTAGTTTTGTTAGGCAAGAAGGTGCTATACATTTCACTGTAGGACAGGGTCTAAGACCTGTCTGAAGGAAAAGGTGTCCAGGATGCCTTTGGGACTGCTTGTCTGCCTCACAGAGCTGGCAGGCCAGCAGGGAGCCCTTGCAGGCTCTGGTGGGGATGTCAGCCCTTCTTTCCTCCCTTTTGGAGCTTTAATGCCCTGTCACATCTGTCCTGTCATACCTGTCACACCTATCCTGTCTTAAATGGAGTAATAAAGATGTCCCATTCCACAGTGGTAAAGGGAGTCCTGAACTGAATTCTCCTGCCTCTATCTTGCATAAAGAATTGAATGCCACCTCATCTGACTCTGACTATTCATAGCAGTCCTACTCACCACCATATCCACACATCAGTGGGGCAGAAGCTTCCTCCAAGATTTGTCTGGGCTAAATCAGTCAGACTTTTGAGGTGTTGAAATTAGAATGCCTTGTGATGTTGAACACCTTGACTGGATCAGGCCCCAAACAGAGTACGTTGTTTAAGCCAGGCAGTGAGTATAATTGTGTATATTTTCAGGTTTTGCTCTTGCAAATGCATTAGGAGTCCTGTTCCTTGGCTTGATTCAGAAGTATGGTTTTAGCTTTGTAGTGGTTGAACCCTATAGACATGAATTTTTTTTTGGTAGTGATTGACCGCATAGGAATTCCAAGCAAAATGGAAGCAAACAAAAATTACTTGTTTGCTTCATCCAGATGGACTTCGCCCAAGGAATTTGTGTAGCCTTCTAAGAAATAATAACTAGCTTTTACTGTAATGAATCTCTTTGCACAGTGCAAACATCACAAATAGAAATTAAAAGTATAGTTTACCCTACAGCATAGGTTTGGGTGACACTTATAAAAATGCTATAAAGCATCTTAATTAAAGTTTTATAGGCTCATAATCATATATTATTTGAGATAAATACCATTAGCAATACCAGAGCTATGCAGAAGCTTAATGTGATCTTTAGATACCTGGACATACATGTAAAATAAATATATTTCTGAGGAGTTTTTCTTTCCTCATCAAATAAGAAATCCTGTTTAAAGGCAGGAATGCAGAATACACAAATCAGGAGGCCTGGTTTTTCTTGGTGCATTCCCTGTCATTTCTGATAACCATCATGGAACAGATATCCTTTTTCTGTGGAAATGCTCCTTTTAAGGTGGCTTCTTGGTGATTTGATGCAGAATAACTTTTAGTGTATAAATCTGCCTTCATAAACATCCTCATAAATATAACACAGCAAACAAACTGCTTGGAGGTCAGACTGCAGAAGAGGTTGACCTTGCATTTTTAGCAGTTTGGTGCATGCTAGAGCTTAGATTTAGCAGGATTAAATTTTGCTAAAGTCCTGTGACAAGTGTTTCTTGCAGAGTGGGAATGTCTGAAAGCCTACTACAGACAAATAGGAAACACTGAGCACAAATGCTCAGGTGCAATTTAGGCACAGATTTGGTGTTGATTAAATTCAGAATCTTAGCCAGCCTGCAAAATAGGTGAAGACTTTAAAGACTGAACAGATACTTTTGCAATGCAGTACCTTTGCAATGAGCATCTTAATTCAGGCACTGATTATCTTTCATTCTTTATCATTAAAGCTCTAAGTTATATCCTTATTTCTGTCCAAATAAAGCCTCCATTATTAAAGTTGAATGGCATTGAGTGCCTTAATAACTAGGGATGAGTTTCTGATTTTTTTTAGCCATCTTGTATTTGCTGGACCTTCTGTATTATGTTTTGCTAACTGAATTTAGGTATGTTTTGCAGAAAGGGTATCACACCTGTGCTGCCTTAAAATACAGGTGCCTCTTCTTTGTGTGTAGATGTACCGTTAGGAACATGAGTCTCCTTACAGATTTTGACAGTGAAATATTAAGACCTGGATTGTGGTGACGTGAACAAGTAAATACAAATATGTGGTTTCCAGTGCAGGTGATACTTCTTATTCCAAAAGAACATTTTTATTTCAAGCATTATCACTATTGTACTCGCTAATATGTCTGTTAGGACTGTCAATCCTGGGCTATTGTTTTAAATTGTTTACTTATATGCATTGTCTCATCAAATGTGTATTTAAATATATGTTTGCTGCTAGCAGTCTTGTTATTTTTGACTGTTCACTGTTATGAATGCTTAGAATAGCAAATCAAGAAGCCAAAGCTTGTGTTCCTACACAGAATTTGAAATCTTTTTATTTTTAATAGCAGAAGCTCCTTCATTTTTGCTTGAATGATTACAGAGATCTCAAGGAGAAGAGATCCACTGCTGTTTACTTTTACTATGTGGGATGATACAACTCCTGTGATTCCATACAATATTAAGAAAAGAAACAATATATGATAATCTAATATATAAGAAAGCATATGGCCACTTGCATTTTCTTTGTACAAGTTCATTGCATTTTAGTATCGATATTTAATTATCATGTAGAGGTTTTGTTTATTATTCCCTTTCAAATACTCCTTTAATTTGCTGAAGGCTCTTTTATCTTTCAGTTTTAATTTTAAGCTCTTTCCAACACACGTTTGGGTTTTGGAAGGGGAGCCTGAGGGAGATGTGAGCAAATTGAGGACTTTTGGCTATGAAGAGAAGGATGCAGGCCCAGCAGTGCAGCAGCAGAGATCACTTCTCTGGCTGGCCTTGGGGTCTTGGCGTGCTCGCTCACACCTGCTGACTGAGTTGTTGGTAGGAGAGCTCCTCACCCCATTTCAAACCCTGTTCTTTTGGCTGAAGACACCTCCCAGCCAGCAGATCTGTGGATCAGCAGCCTCAAAGGTGTATGCTCACGGAGGAACTCCTTCTGCTACAGCAGCGTGTGCAGAGTCCAGCTTGATCTGAAGCCTTTGAAACACTGCATTTCTCCTGCTTATGTACAATCCCACTGGTGAAAGCGCTTAATGTGTGCTTACTATTTTAGTACATGAATATCTCCAGTGAAAGCTGTGGTTGAGTACTCAGTTGAAATGGGCTCTCTGTGACCTGATTCTCAAATGTGCTGAGCGCTCGCTCGGGTGCTTGTGAGGTCAGTGAGCGCTTCTGGGCCTTCATTGCTTTGGAAACGGAGCTGAAATATGGTTATATGAACTTTGCTTCATGCTCATATGCGTGCAAAACCTTAGTCCTGTTTTTAAGGATGCAAGACAAGAAGAGAATCCATTTTGAGTCTCCAAGGAAAAAATCCATAAAGATGTTAAAAGGCAGACACTAGTTAGTGAACATCATTGAATCCTCAAATTTTTCTAAGTCATTGTTTTGTTTTGTCTGCTTCTGCTTTCACAATAACTTTCTCCTTTCATCGGAACTGTGCAGTTTAAAGATTTTCATGCCTGATTACTTTATACTTGACAGAAAGATACTGAGTACCACGTGTGTTTGAAGTAGTGTTTCTTTGAATGTCAGCTGATCTCTCAGGTTAGAGAAAGTAACCTGATTTTGAGAAAACTAGCACATAAATTGCATCTGTGCTGCTAGGACCTGCTGACACTGCAAAGATAGGTCTTGACAAAAGTTTTATTTGGGCTACAATTCACCTTGTACAGGGTGTCAGATGGGTTCTTTATTTCTGCTCTTTCGTTCTTTATTACTGAGGACATTAGTAGGGAAACAGGGCTTCTGCTTCTTCAGGAGTTCACAGACTGGCACTGCTTGTCTTTCATCTGCAGCAGTAATCTACTCAGTGCAGGGCTCAAGTATGCAGAATTTGCTAGGGAAACAAGGAGTCTCCTCACTCTAAAATTTTTTACTGTTGAACAAAAGAAATCATTAGCAAAGAACAGGACGACAAAAGCCCAGAAAGCACAAATGGCAAGGGAGCTCTGTGGTGCACAGGGCTTTGGGGGCTGATACCAGGTAGTTTTTTAAGAGATTTTATTTGTTTAGTCTGACTTGGCACCAGCTATTCTGCATGCACGTACCCTCTCAGCACTGTTTGAACACACAGGTGCTCCAGTACAGGTGAAGGAAATGCCCTTAGTGTGAGTCATGCATGTAGGAATAGCAGTGAGTCTGAACGCACAGGCAGAGGTGATGGCAGCAGTTATGCAGATGAGAGCACGTAAAAAGGAATGAGGTTTCTGCAAAGTTACTTGTGCACAGGCTTAAATATAGAGCATTGCAAATAATACCTAGAATATTTTCTCTGTGTCTATGATTATGTTATTTCCATAGCAACTAATTATGCCATAAACCAAAGATCGTGACTTCAGGTGACATGTGAGCAGAAGGAGATGAGCTATTAAGTATTGAAGTTTTTTTTTAATGCAAATTTCCTTATTTAGAAAGAAAATGAAAAAAAACCCAAACAACAAACCAACCAACCCTGAAGTCTGCTATATAAGTGAAATTGCTTGTGATTAGAATGTGTTTTCAAAGTTTTGTTGGAGGCATCAGTAAATATTTCAAGTAGCTGTAGGTACAACTGTGAATATCAGCAGATTTTTGTATTAGCTGAGGAAATCTCTAGAATGTCTGTCTTCTCCTGCCCATGCAATACAGGGCTCAACCTCTTTCCAGCAACTATAACCTTTTACAGATACTGAAATTGCTAATGGACAGCAAGGACCCTGGAAAAAAAAGGGAAGGTCTGGGTTCTTAGGTATGTGATAAGTTTGAGGTTTCAGTGAAGCATACTATCTTCTGCTTCTCTTATTAAAAAAACATTCCTGTTTCTTTCTGAAACAAAAGATTCTACAGATACCCTCAGCTTACAGCCCCATGGTCATACTCTTTGAGCTGGAGAACCTACAGCCCAGAGTAGAACTGATATTGCTTGATTTATCTGTTTCTTAGGGGGCTGCTTTAACATGTCTGGTGTTTGGTTCAGGAACTGACTTTATTGCTCCCCTACTTGACCAGCTTGTGCCTCTCTTAAAGTCTTCGGCAACATGTGCAGACTCATTGGACCACGTGAATTTTTAGGAGAGTGCAGGATTTAGGGAGGAATCCTGTTGATCGCTGCTTGAATTGACCTTGAATGTTGCCAGGGATGGGGCATCTACAACTTCTTTGGGCAACTTCCTCCAGTATTTCATCACCTCCCTCTAAAAAAGTTCTTCCTTATATGTAGTCTGAACCTACCCTCTTCTAGTTTAAAAACATTACACCTCATCCCATCGCTACAGATCCTGTTAAAAAGCCTGTCCCCATCTTTCTTTAAGCCCCATTTAGGTACGGAAAGGCTGCAATGAGGTCTCCCTGGAGCCTTTTTTTTCTCCAGGCTGAACAACCTGAACTCTTTCAGCCTTTCCCATTGGGGAAGGTGTTCCAGCCCTCTGATTGCTTTTGTGGCCCTCCTGAGCACCGACTCCCAACAGGTCCATGTCTCCCTTGAACTGAGGACTCCAGAACTGGATGTACTATTCCACATGGGCTCTCATCAGAGGAGAGCGGCAGAATCACCCCCCTCAACCTGCTGCCCATGCTGGCCAGTACCCCCAAGTCCATCTGGGCAGGGCTGCTCTCAATCCCTTCCTCCCCCAGCCTGTGCTGATACTGCCCCAACCCAGGTGCAGCACCTGGCACTTGGCCTTGTCATGGGGTTACCATGGGCCCACTTTTAGAGCTTGTCCAGATCCCTGTGGATGGCATCCCATCCCTCAGGTGTGTTAACTGCTCCACTCAGCTTGATGGTATCTGCAAGCTTGGTGAGGGTGTGCTGGATCTCTCTGTCCATGTCACTGATGAAGACACTGAACAGTTCTGGGCAGGGCTGAGCAGAGATTGAAAACTTGTGGCAGCGTGAGGCTGACAGGTTAAAAATTATATTCTCGCTCTCTTAGCTTTGCTTTTTTAGTCATTTGTATTCATCCAAAATGAATATACAAAAGCAAACAAATCAAAGACTCCATCATAAGGCTTTTTTCCTCCTAGCTGAAACAGCCAACCTGGCCCTGAACTTTGGTTCACCCTGCAGTCAGAAGAGATAATGTTTCTCTTAGACTTTTGGAAGCGGTACAATTTTTATAAAACCTGCATCACTGAATCAAACATAACCAAACAGTAGCTGAAAAGAGTGGACTGGGTGAGGAAACAAGAGATTTGTCTCCAGGCATATTGCTGAAGAAAAAGACAGGCAGGGCCAGACAGGTTTGATTAAGACTTTTATGTGGTGATCTCTGTATGTACATGAAATTAAAAAGTTGAGCATTTGGAGTGTATTCATGAGTTGATCACCCTTAGCTGATTTCAGTGCTGTGCTGTGAAGCAAAGCTAGTAACTCACAAAAAGATCCCACTCTTGTAGTAATGTTTGATCTTAGTCATTTTGTTCACTGAAGCTGCTGGGAATGACTGTCACCTGTCACGTGCATGCCTTTGCACACCTCTCTGTTGCAGAGCAGGAGCAGTTGTCACATCCATACCCTGTTTTATATAGTATGTTTCAGTAGTAGCTTCTAGCAGGGTTCTTTGAAATTTTATTTTGTTGATCACTTCTTAACAAGTGAGGCTAATTCAAAGTGGGTTGTTTCATTAGGAGGATGGAGCAGGTATGCAGAATTTTGAACACAGTGCCAAGAGGCATTAGTAGGGGGAAAGCCAGTGCAACCATTAAAGGACTTACAGACTAAACTGATGAGGAGGTGAATTAGTGGCTGCATTTTGTGTGAGCTGAAGGGGCTGGCGTCTTGTGGTCATGTGGGAGCAACAACACAGTTAAGAGGTCTGCCCCTGATGCCCAAACCTTTTACAGTTTATTGCCTGGAGCTCACCTGACGTCATTGGAGTGAGAGTGCTGCCTCTTCTCTTTCAGGGCCAGGGTTTTGGCTGGAGACACTGAAGGGTTACCAAGCCCTCCACTCAAAGTGGCAGGGACAGAGTTGTTATAACCTAAATGGTAGCGTGCCACCAGAATCAATACAAATTGAACCTCTGCTGGCGAGACTGCACAGTGCTTGCTTTCTTGTGTAGAGGAATCAATATGAATTGACCACAGGATGGGAATACAGAGATGCAGCTGGGGAGAGAAAAAATAGATGTTAAGAAGAGTTGAACAGAGGTCACTAGGTCCAGGCTGTGATTTTAGGCTCAGTCATTAAGAAAAAGTTTTGTGAAAGCTCTAATTCACCTGCCCTTTGAGTTACCCTTTAGACACAATGGTCCAGTGATGCAATGCTTCCAAGGTTTATTCTTCTTGGTTCATGCATTACTTTATTGTTAAACAGCTTAAATGTCAGTATGGGTCCCAGCATGCTCCTTCCATTCACTTTACACCAGGGATGGGCAAGAGTAGAGCACACCAGCCCTTCTCCTTTTGTTGCTTTCCCCCAGTTCCCATGCAGGACATCACTCCATCATGTAAGCATGCCATCCAAGCTGCAGTTAGCCTGTTGGTGCAACATTGCTGTCTCAAGGATTTCCCACCTAGGCTAGTGATTCTGACTGAGTTTTCTGGTGTGGAAGGTTTTATAAAAGAGTGGTTGTAATGTCTGTATCCCAAATGACTCTGTTTCTAATTAGCTGTTGGTGTTGTCATGAGACAGAACAGATTGAGAACTACATTTTATACTAAAATGCATTTAAAAAGTTGTCATTTCCATGAGGTATGCTACGGGATGATGGTGAAAAGAGGCTGGAGAAAAAGTACCCTTTATTGTAAGGGTTATGCAGGACCTCAGCCTTCCTCAAGCATTTTCTGCATCTGTCTGAAATATATCTGCTGTGTATTGATGTTTATTACTTTTTATTTAAAAGAAACATTTAGAAACTTTCCCTTCTACCTCAGATCTTAGCTTTCTAAATTATTCCACCCATGTTAAGGACTTAATTCTCTTAAGAACTGATGATTTCTTGCCTTCAGGAAAGGTGAAAGCAAGTGATTTCTAACCATTTTCTTATCTAGATAGCAATGAGCTGCCTTTGGGGCTTCACTTGTCTAGTTTACGGTAAATATGCCAAATTCTCCTCCGTTAAATGCAGTAGCATGGGCAGCCTTGTTAAATAACAGTTATGTGACTTGTCACTGTTTCAGCATAATTTTGTGCTGAGCTATGCCCAGTTTTTCTTTCACCATTTAATATGAAGCTCTATGCACAGGCATTTTTGTATAGTGATAGAAGATGTAGAAAATATTTGAATCATCTTTGGATTTCTATTGCCAAACTGGTCTAGTTGTAATACAGGTGAGGAGGAATATTGGAGGCAGAACTGTTTTGTACCACAGGAAAAATTAATAGTATGTTGAAAACTCTGACCAAGAACAGATATACTTCCATGGGACCATCTTTATGTGCTGGGGAAGGAGAACTTCTTTAAGGGGGCAGAGTTCATATCGTGCAGGAGAGGAAGAAAACTGACCTTCATCATGGCTATGAACTGTCTCTAATTTTAGAGGTAGGGAAATCAAAAAGTGGAAAAGTTGTAAGCCATCAAAGTTACTGAAACAGATGGCGCAGGAGTTATTACCCTTGTATTTTGTGCTCAGGTTCTTTCTCTCTAAAGCTTGCACCAGGTATGGTCAGTGTATTTTTAGTATGTGGAGGAAATGAGGAGAAATTAATTAGACTCTAAGTTTGCAGTTTGTAAATTAACAGAATTAGAGAGTGGTTTGCAGGGGCAAACTGCTCAGGCTATGTGCAAAAACCAGCTCATTTTACTTTTACTAATTTGTTCTTTAATTAATTGGTGCCCGTGTGTCTTGATTTATGCTGAGACTGGCAAGAGGCTTCATGAAGGAAACCTGTTTTCATCCTGATTAATTCTCTGCTGGGCTGGCTTTTAAAAAAAAAAATTATCCAGCCATCTTTTGACTTGGCTCCAGTAGGTCGCAGTCAAAATCAAAGGGCAGACAGAGGAGGAAGGCAGAGAGGAGGCAGATAAGGAGGTGGCACATAGGGAGACAAGTGAGTTACTTGCACAAGGAGTTTGGGGTAAAGATGGTAAATGACCCTTGCTTTCCTGAGTGTTAATAGTGTAATTGCCACAGTTTCAGTAAGATTTTTCCTTCCTGAAAAAGTTGTGCGTGGCACATTTTCAACTCTTTACAGCCTGTGGGAGCTGTCAGATTTTAGGGAAGTGCTCCCTAGCGTACAGAGCTTGGTGCCGATCAGTGCGTTCTGACAGGCGGACAAATGAGCTGGCCATACGTTGTGCTGAGTGATGATTCCTTGGGACTGAGCGAATTAGGAACATCCCGGTGATGGATCTGCAGCGGAACAAACGAGCCTCCCGGCAAGGGGAGCACGGCCGGTCCTGACTGCGCCCCCCGCGGAGCACCCCCGCCGCTTTTGCGTACGAAACCTTCACAGCACTTACTTATTCCCGTTCCTTTCGGCAGCGCCGCCTGTGTATCCGGGCAGCCCCTCCAAAGCCACCTGCACCCAGGTTGGGGCTCCGCGCGGTTTCGCCGTGCTCAGAGTTTCGGGGCGGGAGGAGAGCGGCGGCCCCGGGCGGGGCTGTNCGGCCGGGCGGGCAGCGCCATTGGCGCGGCGCTCGGAGGAGGGGCGGCCGCGCCGGGAACGGAGCGCCGGGGCTGGCGTGCCACGGGCGCCCGCCGCGGGAACGGGATGCGGGGATGCGCCAAGTGAGCCCGGCGGCTCCGGGCACAGCGATGTGGCTGGCAGGAAAGGGCCACGGCAGCTGCTCGCCTTTCGGATAATTCCTGCCCCTGCCGCGGGTCTCGGGCAGCGGCACTCTCTTGTCTCTGTGTAGCATGTGGAGCCGGGGTTTTCTGTGGTATTTGCGAGCCGAGCGAGGTCACGATTCCTTTTTTAAAAATTGTTTGCTCTGGGTACAGTATATCTCTCTCTGATTTTTCCTTCCCTGGTAGCGGGGTGGGCCGGGAGGGCGACCGTGACAGTGACGGGAATGTTTACTTGTGCAGAAGTCTTTCTCAAGTGGAAGCACGCTGCTCCCTAACTCCTGGCTAAGCAGACTTCAGTTCACCAACTTTGCGGCCGCACAGCACGCGTAACTCCTTGGCGGGATGGCAGACAAAAGAACAGCTGGTACAAAGCAATAGGGGATTCCTAGCGAGGAGGAGGGAAGATCACCAACCTTTCGCCCGACGGCTGTCAGAGCAGCAGGAACGGGGCAGCTGAAGCCACCATGCGCAGGTCCAGCACCGATGAGTCCACCTATCACAGGAGCCCTTCCCTGGACAGCAAGGATTACAGTTTCCCAAATGGCGCCTTCCGTCGATACAGCAGCATGTATGGTGGCCAGTTTGGGGCTGCCAGCAACTCTTTTTTTGGATTTCATACCAACCCAGGCCCGAAGGCCACCAAGGCTAAGTACACGACCCCCAAGGGAAACAAGTACGTTGTCTTTTACCTGGATCTCTCATTTATTTTTCTCCTAGAACTGAAGAGGTGCAGCATGGCTCACAACTGCCTGCAGTGTATCAAGTACCTAATGTTTGTTTTCAACCTTCTCTTCTGGGTGAGTACATGTTTGGAACCGCGAGACGGTTTGTGTCTGTTTACTAAGAGGGAAAGTGAACTTGTTGCTGCTTTTAAACTTAGGAGTTGAACAAAGTGCTGTCTAGGCTGCTGTTTTTGTGGCCTCATTAATTTGTGTATATAACCTGCTGAGGGTTTTCTTCATCCTCTCGTTTACTGGTCTTCAGCTGCATTTCAAAACTGGTATGTGACACAAGAGTGTGTTTATAGATGTCAGTTGCATGAATGCCTTCATCACTTTGTTCCAGTGAGAGCTGTACACTCTTTCGTGCCCTCATCTTTCATTCTTACGTGTGTTTGCCTCAAAAGTTATGCATAGTCCTAGAGGAATCACTGAGGCTGTTCATGGTTGTAAGGTTGAGCACGTGCTTACATCCATTGCTCCGTCGCAGATGGCACACTTGGGACATCAGAACGTTAAATCCTGTATCAGGAATCTCTAGGTAATTCCCTGTTGAAGACGTGGGTGGGGAGAGACCAGAGCGCTCCTCTCTGCTTCTGGGGCTGCTACTCTGTGGCAGGAGCTTATCAGATCACTACGAGGCGTGCGTGTGTCATCATCCTTTTAATAAATGAGGTGGATGTCAACAGCAAGGGTGGTTGGGCACTTCACTCCCATGTGATGCAGTGTAGGCTGTAGCCGGAGAGTAAAGAAGTGCAGTGAGGGGCATCCAGGTCACAGATACTGTTTGTCCTGTAAGAAAGGGAGTAGCATGTTTGCTAGGGCAGGATGGGATTTCTAGTTCAGTGTTTCTTGTCCAGAATCATATGTGGGAAGGTGTGTTACAAGATCCTCAGGAGGTGCCTTTAAATGGCTTGTTCCTCCCAAGTTGCTTGTTAACATGCTGAGGGAAATAAGGAGTATTGTGAAGTGACACCCCTCCTGACCCGGCATTTAAGGAGGGGGTGTGTGTTTGCAGTTGGATGTTACCGTGTCCATGTTACTGATTGTCTGTGTTCTCGTGAGTGGTTGGAGGTGCTCGGAGGGCTGTGAGTGAGATGGAGAGAGCTGTTCTCTAGTGTGCGCTGCTGTACAGCTGTTCAAAGCCAGGCATGCTGCAGTGCATCAGAAAACGCAAAGTGCAGGCAACTCCTGCTGACCTGAGTCATACTAAGAGTCAGGATGTGATAAACTAGTGCAAGTTATTCCCCTGAATTGGCACAGCACTGTGAAACCAGACCTGTGGAACACAAGGAGGATGTTCTCTTTGCATCCTGGGTGGGCTGGTAGAAAGAATGTTGTTAAGGCTGCATTCTGTCTTTCAAGGCTAACTCTGGTTGCTTCTGCTTCCCTAAAAATCATCTAATATTTATTGCAGCTTACTCCAGAGCTTTCTGAAAAAGAGAAACACTATCTTTCTTGCTTTTTTAAGTCTTGTGCCTCTACTGACTGTCCCTGGTTGAGATTATCGGTAGCACTGACAGTTGAAGTGTGAGCTAGAGAAAAGCAGTAGGATGCTGGCATTAATAGCTCTTTTCAGGACTGTGCACAGCACTTCCTCAAAGGATACAGGCATTCTGATTTCTCTTGCAATATTCATCTTCCACTGAAACATATCCATGTCATGAGAAGAGGTACTGCTGCAGTTAATGTGTGTGTATTTACAAAGGCAGGGATGCACATAATAATGTATCTTTGGCATGCTTTTCAGTAGGAAAGCCTTAATGCTTTGGGAGAGAAAGAAAGGTTTCTGTCTCCCCCCTGAAACCGTCAGAGCTGCTCCTAGCTGTGCTTGGAGGGGGAGAAAAGACAGGGGGTCCCAAAAAGAGAATACCTGTGTGGCAACTGGGCTCTTGCTGAACTGAAGCGTGCGAGCAGGGGAGTGGGTGGTGTCAAATACTGCAGCACGATCTCTGTTTTGTTTCCCTTTCACATGCTACCTGCACAGCAGGAGTGATGGATGATGATCATGTCCAAATGAGGTTTGCACAGCATGTTGTTTTAATAGATGCAGCTCTTCACCTTCTCACAGTGAAGAAAGTAACTAAAGAGAGATGATTTTTAAAGGTACTGGCTAGCGTCTCCCTAGTAAAAGCAGAAAAAAAATTTCCATTTCTAGTGATCAGAAATCTTAGAATGATTACATGTTGACGATGCTGTTTTGTTTTTCATCTTGTTTTCAGTTATCCGTCATGTTTCACTTTGTGAAATTAAAGGAAAAGCATCTCTGCAAGAAGATAGGATTTCTCTTTGCATTCTCACAGAAGTTTTGGTGGCTCCATCTTTCTTCCCCACCCTTCCGTAGGTAGCTGGTTAGTAGCAGGCAATAGTTTAGGAAGGGTAGGAAGAGGAATTTCTTTTTCGTGTATTGAGAGCAATCATTGCATTAAATTAATTAAATGCCTGTTATAGCCTGTTCCTGCTCTTGATTCTGTTTTTGAGAAAATGCTTTGATTTCCATCAGAAAACCTTCTTCTTCCTGTTCCTATTAATTAACTCCAGTACATTTTGTGCATCCCTACAGCCTATTTCCCAGTACTTTCAGCTGTCTTTCCCACAGTGTGGCAGAAAACAGTCCTCAGCCCTTTGCAACTCCAGTGTGATTTGTGCTGCATTTCTGAGGAGAAGATCCTTTTCTTAAAATACTGGTGAATTTACAGCAAGCAAATTCTCTGAGACCTTGATTTTAAATGTTCTTAGCAGGCTTTGTTGGATTAGGTGCTGCACTCATGCTGTAAAAATTTTAAAAGCTGTCATATAACTGTGAAAACAGAACAAATTTCTCCTCCCCTTTCTGATGGTTAAAGGGAACACAAAGCTCCTTCACAAGTGTCAGAGGCTGAAGTGCCTTGTGCCGTGTTGATGCTGGATCAGTCCATTGGTACAGCAGACTAGCAGTCATTATTGTAGAGAAAAGAATTGGATACTCCTAAAATAGCTCATTTCTCCATGAGGAGTCCTGCACAAATTGCTCTTGGTGCATTTGCAGCTACTCTGGGGTATTAAGATCCTGAAGCATGGGCAAAACAATATTAGAGAGCAGCACTGCATCTCTGATGGTAATTGCCTTTCAGAGGCCATTCCCTGGAACGGTGCCAGATTCAGATGAGCCATCATTGTATCACTGCACTCACTGGTTTGTAAGCTCCCAAAATAACTTTTGTCACCTGATACAGAGTACTTGCCTGGCTTCATTCATTTTTATGGACTTCGATTTTCATTTGTTGAATTGCTGAACCCTCGAGACTGAAGATCACCTCAGATGATTGCAGAGCAGAATATTTTTATTTCATAATGAAATATTTTTATTTCTCTGTGACATACCCAGGGAGGAACATTTGTTTTCCACATTCTGTCCTCTAGACATCCAGCATTTCTTCACAGTCAATAAAACAAACTTTTTTTTCTTTCTGTGCTTTTAATCCAAGGCTCTGGTGCCTTCTCTTTTATTTTTTTTTCTTTTTCTTTTTTTTTCTTTTTGTGAAAAAAGGTGGGATGTGTCCTAAAGGCTGAGAGAGTGCTGTAGAAAGAAAAGTGTAATTCCCTTAATCCACTTGACTGACACATCATTCCCACTTGCTTCAACTTCTAGCTCCCAAACCTCCAAGACACAAAAAAGGAAATGCACTAACTGTACTTGTGTTGCCAGTGGCTTGTGCTTTCCTTAGATCCTGTGCTAGGGAAAACTACTTAGAGAGTTAGCAATTTGCCCTTCAAAGAACTGAATAGCTATAACTGACTCTTCAGGTAATGCTTTAACCAATAGAGAAATTCAACAGCAAAATACTGTTGTTAGAAATCTAGCTGTAAAGAGGAAATGGCAACAAAAATAGTGGCGGCAAAGTAGTTATTATTTATCAAACTTACCATTACTTATTTCTATGCATGTGTCTCCTTTCCATTGTTAAAACATACTACATTTGTACGCACTACAAAGTAGTCAAAGGTCTCAAAAAATTATGTGAAGGCTCTAATTTCATCAGGTAGGCTCCCAACGAGGTGGGGGAATAGTCTCTGCTCTCTTGAAAACTTGGGAGTTGCCATCTGCTGGACACACTGCAGCTGAAATAAGCAGCTGAAGCTCTACTTTCCACCTTCCTGGATGAAGAGATGAGGCAAGGCACTTCGCTTTCTTTTGCCATTTCGTCCATATTAAATTCCCAACTGTTACAGCCCTGGAAATGTTTTATCTTGGCTTGTGAGACACAAAGTGCAAATCCAAAATGTATGGAAACACAGAGCCAAGGAAGTGGCAGGTAGCACTAGTGAATACACTAGGATCTGTGTAGGAAAAAACCCAAGGATCTGTTCAATCTGATTCTCGGGTCCACCTCTGGGTCTCTTCCTCTGCTCTGCACTGATGAGTACTGCTGGCCTGGTGCACTGGTGATACTGCCAATGTTACTCACGTTTAATTAGAAGGAGAGGAAGTAATGAAAATGAGAAATCCCTCATTACTGGCATCATTTTACTTCCTAGCACTTCAGCAGCACAGGTTGTCTTGTAAGAACTATGCAAATGTTTATAATATGTGGAAGGCTGACTGTGCAGGACAGCTTGAGAAGAGAACAGCTTGGTCTGAAAATGCACCATGGGGCACTGGATTGTGTTAGAGTGATACTGGCCAAATTTGGCCAGAGGGTAGAGCTAGAGGGGTGTCTCTTTGTTTCACCTTGTTGGGAAACCCTCTGACATTATTATCTTGAGAAGAGCTGTTGGCTGGAAGGTGGAGAATTTTGTAAGAGAAGCAGCTGATTTTGTTGAAGTGGATTCCTTGTCCTTCATCTGCATCCTCCATCAGTCAGCTGAATGAGATTGATGGTTAAAACAGCCAGATGCTCTACAGATTGTTAGTGGCTGAGGACAGCAGTCATTTTGTGCTGATACTTGGCTGCAGTCTTAAGTTGGTGGAAAAAAAATTACTGGTAGAGCAGTAAGCCATTTTAAAAGCAGACCCCCCATTTCATCATCATTATGAGCACATGTTCTGCTGTGGTGGGCAAGGGCTGCTGCTCATCCATGGAGCTGAGCTTACCAGTTGCAGCTGCTGGGTGCTCTGCTGCACACCTCAGTCACGTCCCCACCAGCTGGGTGCTGCTCCAAGAAAGTTTGATTACAAGTAAGACAGGCTGTGTATTTTCAAATTTGTAAGAGGTGGATAGTGACAAAAGCCTGATTAATCAGCAAAGCAGACTTTGCTTCTGTGTAATTAACACATGTGAACTTTACCCCAGAACGTCATTTTCTCTAGCTGCCTCTGAGTTTATGATTCTCCTTTATTACTTGCCCCTTCCAGAAACTGCTCAGTCTGATTGACATCTTATCTTTCTGAGGGTTCTCTGAGGATGTGTTTTTGAGGAGCATTGCCTTTAAAGAGAGTCATTTGATGTGGGAATTACAAACTTCAAAAAATGGCATTTCCGTGAGAAGCAGAACTATTGAGGGCTGATCTCAAGTGTGAGAGAGAGATGATTGTATTACCTGATGTCTGATTTGTATGAGCACCAATTAGAGCTTTTTCCATAGTGGCACCATTCATACAGTCCCTTTGCTGTGTGGATCCTGATGTCTAATAGGGACTGAGGATCATGCTGGAGTCGTATCTCCTGGTGAAGGCGTTGCTAAGGCCTACATTTGCTATCTAAATGCATAGCTTCTGAAAAGTTTTAGGAAGTTAATGACTTCGGAAGAATGCATATCTGTCAGATCAGGCTAACAGTGGGAAATAGGCTCACAAGTATCATGGGATACTCAGCCAACACAGTTCTTTTTCATAATCTTCTTTTTGCTGAGGAAATGAGGTTCAGAAGGCTGTTACTAGAGGGGGAAAATTACCTTAAAGTTGACCATATAATAGATACCATTTTCAGATTGCTTACTGTGGGCCAGTTTCTGCTTCTGCTGCTCAAGACAAGAGCAGTTTCATAGCATTAGGTATGTTTGCTATCATATTGATAAGCACTGAGTAGCCCCCACAGGATATGGCCATGTTGCAGGGATGGACAAAGTGGCCTCTAAAGCAGTGAGTCAAAAGGCTGTAAACATAATTCCCTCTTCTGGACAATGACAGCTACTAAATTTTTTGCAGCCAATACTTTGACCTACACAGAGGAAGAAAAAAGGCAGGTGAGATAATTTTTTTCATTATTCCACTTCCTTCTTTTCTTGGCTTGAAGACTTTTGAAAGCTAGCCAGTGCTTCTTTCTCACACAGGATTTCTCATCACTGGGGCCGTGATCAAAACTGGAATAACAGCTACAACATACGCTGTCACCTTATAGTTCATTCTGCCCACGTGTTACATCTCTTTCACCCCCTTTGGGACTTCATTTTAGAAGAAGAAAAATCACCTGACGTTTTTTCCAGGGGATTGTTTGCAACTCTGTATCCACAGAGTATGGAAGGATAAAATCCCAGTCTCAGTTTGTCTCCAGACACTATTGTTTAAATCATGATAGCTGTTATTACCACTGTGTGATTTATTTATTTAGAATGTAACTTTTGGCTAAGGTTACAAATCTGTACAAGTTTGAATAATATGCAGTATCTATATAAAATATATAAAGATACTCTGATACTTTTAGTGGAAGCTTAGCACTGCGGGGTCAGAAATGAAATGTGGCGTTGGGTGGAATGAATTCTGCATATTCATGAAGATTGGAGACAGTAAATTGCGTTCCTCGTACTGTCCTGTAATTGTTTCTCTGGGAAATGTTAAGCCATCGCGAGATGCAACAGAAGTAAATGAAATTGAAATTGCAGCCTGTAATTAGACTGTCATATTGAAACACATCTTAAGTCTGTCTTCAGTATAAAAACTCAATACCCTCCAAAAAACCCTTCCTGCATGTGTCAAGTGTGAATGCATGCAAAGCTTTAGAGCATGTTTCAGCTGACGTTTGTTCTAAAGATGCCATGCATTTGAAATAGTGGTTTGAATGAGGCACAAGGTTTGATGTGCAATGACTAAGGACCAGAATGACTCGGTCTTTTAAGTTTTTACATAGGCCTTCAAAACTTCTGGATATTTGTTTTGTTGGGTTTGTTGGTTGGTTGGTTGTGGTTTTTTTTTCTCCTGCTTGCTTTTCCAGATTGCTCATATAGTCCTTTTTACTCTTTCCTTGGCCATAGCAACTTTATTTGTTTTCAGGTACTTTAAATAGAGTCCAGCTGCAGCAGATACAGTATAGATCTGTGTCATCTTAATGTTGGAGTCTCTCTGATTTGTATGTTTTTGAGTGAGTCACACACACAGTTACACACTAGATAGCAGCCAGCAGCTGCTGTGGCAGAATTAGTGGCTCCAACTTGTTCTACACTTTCTCTTTCCTTCTTCGACTGCCAGTAGTTTTGTCCTTGCTGCCTTACACAGTATTTAGAAGGGAGAGTGTGTAGAAAATGTTATATTCTCAATAAATGCATTCATTCATTACTCTGTGAGCACCAAGACCAAGTTCCTCTTTGTGCTGCTACACTTGGAAAGGCTCAGTGGCGTCCTCCATAGGAGGCAGTTCTGGGCTTCAGAAGCTCTAAGGGTTTTTTCCCCTCCCATGCTGTGCTCTCCCATTAGTGGTACTTGAAATTTCCAGTCTTGTGGCAGTTCCTGGGACAAGCTGGAAGTCACCTGTGATAGTGGCAAGGCTACGAGTCTCCTTGGCGAGCACCGTATATGAGTGCGTTTGGTTTTGTTGAACATTTGGATTCTTCTCTAGGTCATCTTGGTATAGAGCATTTCTGTGACATTGCTGACATTCTTTACTCCCTCAGTAAACACCTCTGGCTGTTTTGAAGGTGTATACTGGGGGAGATGGACTTATGGCTCCTCTATAAAACATAAAATAGAGCTCCAGTTCATTGTGAATTGCTGAAGCATTCAAATAATTTCTTGGTTTTCTTTCAGTAACAATTTTTTAATATCCTCCTTTCCTCTGGTATAGACTAGAACATTGGCTATGTTTATTCTTGGCCATTTTATTACATTACTTTTGTCCTGAAGTCCCCCTACAAATTAACCTTCAGTTGTATGCTATCCACCACATTGCTTCTGACAAGTTTGTAAATGTTTGTAAACAGACTATCTCCATATTGGCCAGTTGAACATTTGTACTCCTGTTTTGTAAGTGACATTCATCCAAGGTTGTAGGACAAATTGGTTATTTATGTCTCAATAAATCTTTTCATTAATTTATTTGTAGCAGCCTGGGAAGGAGCTGAGGGTGACATATTTAATACCATTTTCTTGAACAAAATAACTGTAACTCTGGATATGAATTGAGTTCCACTGCCACTTGCAATCTGTTACAGTTCCAGTCCTTGAAGGCCAGAGTTTTAACACATCTACCATCTGCTTTGTACTTACTGTATTAATGTAGAATACTTGGTAGTTTTAGAATGACTTTGTAAACTAAAATAAAGAAGACAGGAGTGGTCAAATATGTCCTATATACATATGCTGCCACTACCAAAGAATACACTGAAGCATCTTTGGACATGAAAAAGCAGACGTTATTTTCATTGTTTGTTCATGGGTTACTTCAGGACCCCCAGCCACAAGACATTTTTACTTTTGCAGTGAATCAGTACTTTTCTGGTGTTTGCAAGCCCCAGAGTGTATACTAATAAAAGTCTGGTGCGAAAAAGGAGAGACCCTGCGAGATTTATGGCTTCTCTTTCAGTGCAAAGAAAACCAGGAACAATTTGAGTGTGCATGAGTCCATTAATTACAGCCATATGTATTATAACCAGTAAGAGCTTGTTTTCAGGTTTTTGTGGCTCCCTGTCCTTTGTCAGTGGTGGGATTCAGTTTGTACCATGGAGGACATGTTGACTGTGTCTTGTGCTGCTTCGGTGCCCCTGCCCTCCTCTGCCTGGCAGATGTGCGGAGGGATCTCCATGTGCATCTTGAGTGGTGTTTTAGAGCTCGCTGTCACAGCTGGAGCACGCAGCTGCACTGCTTCTCTCCAGTCAGGCTTTTCCTGGTGCTCCTTACTGGGGAAAGCTGAACCTAGAGGTAAACACGACCACAGTGGTTTTCGTAGCCAAACTGGGGAGTGTCTTTAACATTCCAGGCTGAACTCTTTCATCGCTTTTCCATGTCAGCACTGTTGCATTCTGAAAAGGCCTAACAACGTGGCAGCAAAACCATACATGTTTCAGGGGGATCATAGGCCAGATAAAATTACTGCTCCAGTGCCACAGGAAGGTCTCAGATTCAGCTCAGAGGCAAGGAAACAGTGTAGTAAGTTAGGGTCTGTTTATTTGAATAAGCATCACTGAAATCCTGTGTGTAATTTATGCCACTTTCATTTCTATTATTTGGGTAGATTTGCAGGACCTGAAACATTTTTACCATACCCTCACCAGTCTGTCTTCTTGAATATGCTCATGTGTGTTACTTACACCGCTTATCCCTTCTCTCTCTCCAATATCCCTTTTTAAGTAGGTTTTAGGTAGATAATTCTTGGAGAAAAATCGACTAAGAGTCACTGAGAAAAATGTTCTGTATCTAAGGAGACCATGTGTCTCCACTTATGGTATTGGTTAAATTGTAATTCTGAAAAAACACAGACTGGACAGTCCCATTTTTTTTTTTCCACTGCTGACATTAAAGGGATGTTTCAATACTCCAATAAAGCCTTAGATGAAATTCTTGCATTTTTTAAGTACTGAATTCCTTTCTGCCTTCATTTCTCAGCAAATACTCAGTAGGATTTCAAGATTAAGGCACTGGCCTTTCATCAAACACAGGTTTTGTTTTCCTTCGATTTCTTAGCTACTGGTACCTTCCCCTAAGTTCCACTTGCTCTACCCAGAAGTTACTGGTTTGAGGCTGGAGCTGGGAAATACTTCATCTTTGTCACTGCAGTTGAAATTTCTCTCTCCAGAATAATATCCAACCCATTCAGTTCCTAGTTTAGTATTTTTAGCACAAGCTGCTGACAGTTACACGTTGCCTTTGCTGTGATAGCAGTGTGGATTTCCCTGTGCGTGTGTTGGGAGCGCTCCCTTTGCAACCAAATCCATTTTAGTAACTCCATAATTCTCATGTGAAATTATGAAAGCAGCAGAAGGCTCTTCATTATAAATCTCACCCCCCCCTAGCTAGAGGAGTATATATGTCTGTCTATATGAAGTACTTTGTTGTTCCCTGGGCTTGGAATTTTAACCTTATTTTCCATGGGCTCCAAATGTAACTGTCCAACTAAGAAGTACAAAGTTCTCTGGCACATTCTTCTTCAGCTGGTTGTACTTTCTCATGTCACTCTATTTCTTTCTGAAAGAATATGATTTTAATTCCATGAGATTTTTACAACTTCTGTATACATTGCCACTTTTTACATATCCTACAGGGTTTACCTTTGACCCAAGGTTCATCTGTGTTATGAAATTGTTTGTGACTCTGCAAGCACACCATGACGTTCTGTTCATGGCATGCCTTTGTTCAGGAAACATTCAAGTGATGATACTGCAGTTCCCTGGCATAGACATAGAATGAAAATTACTAAGCATAAGAAAGCAAATGCAAGTTGAAAGCAATAAGGGGTGTCATACTGTACACCATTTGGTGCATCATGTGCACTTGTCCTCATCACGTGGCTGAGCATCTGCACAAATGCTCCATATTGCTGGTGAGATCTGAGCCAGACCTTGATGCTTCAGAGTCACATTTGATGCCATCAGGACCTGGTTTTGCATTGCTTCCCTTTGCTTATTGCTTGTGACTTAATCCTCTTTGTGCATCATCTTGTTTTGTTATAACTGGCAATGCTTTGCTAATGTTTTTATTTCAGCCACATGTTGAGGTTTGGGGATCTTTTCCCCTCTTTTATTATGTCTGTAAAAGTGGAAAGGCTCTGTGGCCACACAGTGTCAGTGGGTTGGGAGCTCTATAGGATTCACATAGTCTTGGCACATGCTTTGCTGTCTGCTGGTAGAACAGGAGCTGTTAGGTTGCACAGCAAGTTACAGGCTTAAGTTCCCAGTATGCTCAGTAAAACAGCCATCTTTTTCTCATCACAGACATCATTAGGCGTTGTGGACTGTTTCAGTTGCTCAACAGAGGTGTCAAATGTTCCACTGATTTACCTAACAGGTCCATTTTCCACAAATATCAGTCCAGTTTAACCTGGTATTCTGACTGTGTGTCAGGTTGCTCACAAATCCAGTGCTGCACACAGTAGCTTTTAGGTTGATTTTTTGGTTTTGTCTCTGGAGCTACACCTGCTTTATGTTCCTGAATTAGGCTCTTGCCCCATTGCCAAATGCTTTGTCCTTTCTTTCTAAACAGTATTCGTAAAGTGGGGAAGCCGCAGGGGCACAGCTGGTTTCCCTACAGCTGTGCTGTGTTAATTAGCTCCAAACCTTTAAGCCTCAGCTATCCATGGACTCTACTGCAAAGTCTACGTGGCTTCTGCTGCCGCAGACAGGGCAGACAGTGCCAGAGGGCTCAGCTGGTGCTCCAAAGCCGTCACTGTGCTGCAGGGGGCTGTCCAGCCTGGAGCTCCTGAAGCCCAGGCAGAGGTGCCGTTCAGTTCCTCCTGCAGGAGCTGTGTGGGGGCAGCAGGGATACCAGGGATGCCATTGCTTAAGGGAGGGGTTTCAGTCTTGTGGCTTTCAGGCTGGGGACATGTCCTTGAGCTAGTCAGTACTCGTACCTCTGCTCTGCATGAGGAATGGTGAGAAGGAGAGGGAACAGAGCTGCTCTGTGGTGTTGCAGTTACAGGATCAAGCACGGCCTTGCTTGTCTTGGCACTGCTGTGACCGATGGCATTTGCATGTGAGGGTTTAGTGGGAATGGGGAAGGATGTGGAATGAGGCTGTTCCCCAGTATATGAAGAGGTAGGTTTCATGAGGAAAAGCTAAGCTTTATAAAAAGGGACAGTAAGAAGATTTTACAAGTTTATCGAAGTCCTGGACGCATGTTCTGAGATCTCCAGAGCCTTCCAAAAGGTTTGAAAAGACTTTGTTGTGACAATTCAGCGCTGCTGCTGATTTTGTCCTGACCTTGACAAGCAGATGCTTAAAAGAATCCCATGAAGAGCTGTAGGAAAAAACAGCTGGATGTTCACCTCAGGCTTGCTCTTGTTTTGTGCGAAATGTAGAATCATTTGTTTTATCTGAACCATTTCATCACTGCATGCATGTCTGTGTGTGTATATGAGAGAGTGAGATAACTGAGATTTTGTGAATGGGTGTTCAGTTTTGGCTAACAAGACCCTATTTCACTTAGAATTTGGGATAACAAGTGACTGCAGTGGAAGTTAGAGATCTCTCAGGTTTGGAAGTTATAATGATCACACCAAAACAGTAGGTGTATATATTGGAGGGGTGTATTTTGTTCTAGGGGGAGAAATACACATTAAGTTATATGACTATTCAGGGATGTTAAGAGAAGATAATATAAATTTTCATTAAATAAATAGTATAAGTTAAGAGATGAGAGGCACTGTGAATATATAAGAAGGGTATAATGCAAAGTAATTCTGTAGATCATGGAATAGGAAGTCTCGGTAGACTTTTTTGGCAGGTTACGTATTAGGGAAGGAATTCACAAACCAGGCTATTTACTTAGTGTTACTTCTCTGAAACTCTTTTTGATATAATACAGGATTATCACTAACATTACTGGAGAAGTCTCAAAAGATTTAAAACAAACACTTTCTCTTTCTATCCAAATAAAAACAATACCTGAGGCATAAAAATAAATACTTTTGTTCTCAGAAAACCACTTGAACAATATCATCAAAGAAAATCCTTGTTTCCATATAGTTGCTCTAAGATCAACACAGTGAGTTCGGTCTAGGCCTTTGCACAGTTACCATCACCATGTTTGTGCTGCAGGACCCAGTGCTCACCTCCCTTACTGGAGAGTCATTTTGCTCGTGTGAGACAGCTTAACTGCAGGTCAGTAGCTGTGAAACTACAATTCCGTTGTCTAATACAGACATTGCTTTTAAAAAAATGATTAAATAAAAATTAAAGATTAAATAAAAAACAGTAATGTTTTAGACTGGCTTTGCTTACAGGGTTTTCTTAATTTGCTTTTCTGCTTAAAATGAAATACATTATTTAAAAAAAATTTCTTATGTATAAAATGTGAAAAGATTCAGGAGAGCAGAAGTTTTAGTCTTTTGGAACACAGTATCTCCTTACAATAGCAAGTATCTAACAGCAGCCATTCCAGGCTACTAGGTGGTTAATAGCTGTGCCAGAAGAGAAAAAAAATTGTCAGATGTTATAGCTGGAAGTGAAGACATTCCAAAAGAGTTGTGCTTTGGGTCTGTGTCATTTAGAGCGTACAATTATATACATATGGTAGGAGGAAGAAAAAAAAAGAGGATGTTTGAAGAGCCTGTGTGTTTCTTTAACTTCTTCAAGGTGTTGCCACTTTTTGGTCATTAATTAGTATATAATTTCTGTGATCATCCACACTGAGGAGAGTCTATCGTAGTGACAATTTTGAACCTGATGTGTTTGAAAGGACTAATAAGACTTAAATATCCATATCCTGTTGAATTTCCATTACAGCTGAACATGGTTTGAGTCCTTTGAAATTTTATTTCAAGTCTCTCTCCTCCGCCTGCAGAAGATAGGAGGAGCTTTGCCCTTGAACAAGGCAACTGTGACATGAATTTGAGAAAGTGGGTCCTCACCTCTCTCATTTCAGACTCATCTCTTAGCAAATGTCAAGTCTGAGCAGAAGCATTAACCGTGTTGTGTGTGGTGTCATATAATCCAGGATTTATGTGAAAGGCAGAAGGCTGAAGCAGTTTCAGTAGTCTTGGAAGCTCTGCTTCTAATAGTCTGCTTAAATCCCTTTTTTCAAGTGAGAAAAGTCCCACGAATGGCACAGCAAGACGGAGTTTTCTTGTAACACTGTGATAACCTTTTGTCGTACTGCATTTAATTTTCACCTCCGTGCCTACTGCTGCGCCTCATATTGGGTTTGTTTTTATGAAAACTACAAAATAGGCTCTGCCTAGAAAACAGCTGCTGAGGGTTCAGGCTTCTTGTGTCTTGAATAATTTTAGTAACTTTTGTAATCTGAGAAGAATGTATCTGCAATTTTACAAATTACCTACAGGGGAGAAATCCCACTGCTTCTGTGGATGCTGCTGGGCTGGCAGGCATCCTCTTACCCCTCCACAGGTCTCTGCTTTGGAACTTTCCCTTTCTGACCTCAGTTTTTGCTCTTTTGCCTCAGTTGGAGATTTAGTCTATCTCTGCAGGCACACACTGGTGGTTTTGTTCTTTAGATGAATATTGCAAGAATATCATTGTGTAGACAATATTGACAGGGATTTTCTGGGGGTTTTTTTGTTTGTTTTTTTTTTTCTTACTTCATTCGTATAGACTTTACTGTCAGAGGGACAGAGTTTTGAGAAGAAGCACCTGGGACCATTGAACTGGAGGACCTGTGTATTCCCTAAGAAGATTTTATCACCAAGGAAATGTTATTCATGAGCTGTCTCTTAACTCTGCTCTGCCCTGGTTGTTTGTCCTTAATTGTTAGGTGCTCTCTTCTGGGAAGCTGAAACTTGCTGTCTGCTTCTTTTGAAAATATTATTAATTGAGCAGGAGCTTTTATTACTGGCTTGAACTTTATAGTTGCCCTTGACACTCCAGAGGGTTTGTGCAGTGATCTAGATATTGTTTATACATGGCAGTCTTTTTTAATTACCTTTGATCCTAAGTTCTTAACTGTTCGTTCTAATCTACTAACTGTAAGCCTGACAGAAGAATCATACAACTGGGAGAGTTTAATGCTGCTGTCAAGCAGAGCTGAATAAGCTATTAAAAATGTTTACTCATGAGTTAATTGACCAGGTTCACAAAATGTGAAAGCAACTTTACAGAAACAACGTAAAATGTAGCATGAATTTGGAAACCTCTGCACTTCCTGCCCTTTCTTCAAATTGTATGTTTTAGTGGAGCATATGCCTGTTAAAGAGCCTACCAGAGTCAGAGGGACAGAGGCAGCAGCACTGTTATATTTGGAGTGAGTCTCTAACAGATTCTTAGTTTTGATCTCTTGGCAACATGTGGTATAAACAGATTTGAAGGTGTTTGGTGTTGGTTTTTTTTTTTTTTTTTTTTTTTTTTTTTTTTTTTTTTTTTTT